>CAEFZP010001429.1:122500-206319 GCA_903064625.1 Mallotus villosus | reverse complement strand
CAGGACACATTTTTCTGCGTGACACACATGCAGCTCACATCCCTCGTGATCAAGTGGCCTTTTTCGTTAGTGACCACCTGATGTATTCTCATTGTCCCTGGGACAGAACGGAATGTTCTCTGGCATGAGAGAGTGAGCTTCCTCAACTCTCTCATCCTCCACGTAAAACAGCTTGACTGTGGTGCCTGTCGTGAGCAATGCACGTAGAGTGCGGCAGGGTCTGGAATGTCACGCCCTTGACACACAAGCTGATCCGCCAGTCCTCTTCAATACTACCCCCCCCACGCCATCAGGAGCTCCCTTTCCCATGGCTGGCCTCGAAGAAGTTCCATGTGCCACTATTGAATCCATTCCTGTACAGCTCTGTAGAGAACAAGAAGAAATTCCCCTTCTGTCTGTACTGCGTACATGGCCCATCACTAAAGAAGTGGACTACAGACACGGATGGATAATTGGCCTTAATGTAGTCGAATACTGGTTCAAAATGCTGCCAGATTGCTGGTGGCCCTTTGTACTTGGACTCTGAGATAGTGCAAAAGCAGACAGGGCTTGCATTTTCACCAACATACAGCACACCGGTATGCATGGTCGCTTGTTGGTGCGAGAAATGCAACCGCTTGGATCTCTCTGCTCATTTTGCACACATAGTTTTTCTGAGAAGTCCACATGTACAATGCATTCCTCTGATGATAGAGTCCTCTTCAGTTCTCTGGAGAATGAGAACTGCTGCCTGATGTTGAATGTGTGCTTCTTGAACTTATGAAGCAGTAGAGTGAAATGGTCAATGAGCTCCTCTAAGGAGCTTTCAATTGATTTTTTGATGGTCACTTTGAATGACACAGCCTCCTTTCCTTGTGGCCTGGATATCTCTTTCTCTTCAATCCCCCACTCAGTGTATGTTAACCCGCATTGAGTGATCATATTCAGCAGCCCAGAGGGAAGGTTTTGAGGTTGCATGACGAACACTCACCATACATACACTCCTTGTTTTCAGTGCTGCAAGCAACCTCCTCTGTAAGTCTCTCAAGACTTGTATCTGTAATCAAATTGAGTTGTTTCAGCCTATCCACAACAAAGCCAAGGTTTTCATGGACTTTGCACATGCAGGTATCTCTGTCCTGCATTGTTGGGTGTATAACCCAAAAGGGACGGAGTCTGCAAAACAGAGAATAGGACAAGGCCCTGTGTGGGTTTTTTCTGATTCAAATTTCTTGTGTAGATTAAGAACTGAATCTACCAGTAGCCTCTTTTGTTTTCTTAACTCCGAGACGAGTCAGGGTCTGTTTTTTTGGCCAGTCGTCACGCGACTGACATCATCTCTCTCATAGAACTCTGCGATCTTGGTTTTGAATGCCTCTTGGACGCGATTCTTTTGTTTGCGGGTAAAGAGGAGTGGATTTCCTTCTAAAGTTTTCCACCTTCTTCTTGGAAACCCAGTGGCTCTTTGTCCGTATTTCTGGAGGTGGTATTTTTTTGTTATCTTCCCAGAGACTAGTTTGGAGATGATCTGTCTCTCTCTTTCATCTTGTGAGTTTTTATATTTACTCTTTAAGTCCCTCAAAAGGGAAGAATGAAATTTGAGGGTTTTTCTTGCATCCCACCGTTCGGATGGGGTTCTCAGGGGGTTGGCTTTAGAAGATGGGGAAGCACTTTTTATTTTCAGACGGTATAACCTTTTCTTGTACTTCTCCTTCTTTTTTTTTCTTTTTTCAGCTTTTGCTTTATTTCCTCCAGTTCAAGTCGGAGCGTTTTTCTCTCCTTCTTTGACCTTAATCGCCCCTCACGACGTTGCCTGCAACACAATGAAATGCTGATTAAATAATCTACTGATTGTCATCTATGTATCCAATCTTTCTTTCTCTCTCTCGCTCTCTCTGTCTCACTCTCACACACACGCTCACTAGCTCTGTCTCACTCTCACACACACTTTCTCTCTCTTTCTGTCAAAACTAAATTCACTTCAGGCCATAACCTCTGTCCTTGAACTCTAACCTTGAGGGCCCTGGAGCTGGGTCTGGAGCTGGCTCTGGCTCTGGACTTAGGGGAGGGGTCATGCACTGCTCTAAGGTAGCTGTATGTTGTGCTTTGGCTCTCCTCGATTTTGCCTGTGCTGCTCTCCAGTATATCCGCTTGGCCTCTTTCTCCCTTTCATTAAGTTCACTGATAGATAACTTTCTGCCGGCATCCTTGTCCTTCACCGATCTTTCCCTCTCTTTTTCTAAATGCTTTTTCCTTTTCTCAGGATCAGCATCCCTACGCTGCCTGTATCGACGCTGTTTCTCTGCTGCAGAAAGAGGCATCCTAACAAAAGCATGTAAAATACAAATGCATATTAAATCACCTTTCTTGTTCACGTTTATTTGAATGATTTGAAGAAGTTTCAAAACGGGAAGTCAATACACATCTGCATGAATTTTTTATATATATGCGCTATATCATTATTATAAGCTTACAAACATATTTAGGGACAAAACATGCTATTCTTAATATAAATCACATTTATAATCATGTATTGTATAAATTATTCTGGTTTGGACACACAATAAACATGGGGTCATGGCGGGGAAAGGGTTAATAGTAACAGGCTTGACAGTAACAGGTTTGACAAAATATCCTTTTGGCAGCCATTACTAGCCATGTGGTTGACACCATGACACCACATGGTGTGCATTCTAAAGATGCTAAAATGTGTGTTTATATGTACATTTTAATTTAACATTTTTAACTTTTTAATACATGATATAATGGTAACGCAGTTTGACACACTATGACTGTCCCCTTCAGTCAAATTTTAAAAAACTCAATGAAAATTCATTAAAATAGAGGAGCACTTACTTGTCTCTTTGGCAGCATCCTGATAAAAGGCAGATGATGTCACTTCCTGAAAATGATGTCACTTATGGGATAGTGCATTGTCCCTGGGGGCGTGTTTATCCAAAGTAACGCATTTGACGTAACACATAGGGACATTACTTAAATGTAATTTTTTTCAATATTCCAATAAGGTCAAGAATAAAATAAAAGCATTATCTGTTAACTGACAATTAGGGCTATTCATAAATATAAAAAAAAATTCAGATAATTTGATTTTATCCTCTCTAAAAGCTGCTTGTAATAGAGAAATGTAACCGAGGGACAAGCCATTTTTACCATATTTAACAGATATACAATTGAAAAATCTTTAAAATGCAAAAAAATATCAATGTATGAATATTTAATGAAGATTTAAAATTAAGATTGTTTGTTTACCATATCATACCAATTATTTTTTTTTAAAATTGTGTTGTTAATACAGCTTATTCGGGTAGATTTTGTGTCAGGGACACACAATGGCACGTTTTCCAGACAAACGAAGATTAGAGTAGATGAAGAAGTGCATACTGTAGCTACCGATCCCACACAAAACAACTACAGGGTTTTGACACATGATTGATTGTGTCATAAACCTGTGATTTGCCCAACACAGATTAGATCCTTCACACATCCTGTTTAGGGTCTTACTCCATTGGACACATCCTGTTTAGGGCCTAACCCCATTGGACACATCCAGTTAAGGGCCCTATCCCATTGGACACATCCAGTTAAGGGCCTTACCCCATTGGACACATCCTGTTTAGGGCCTAACCCCATTGGACACATCCAGTTAAGGGCCCTATCCCATTGGACACATCCAGTTAAGGGCCTAACCCCATTGGACACATCCAGTTAAGGGCCTTACCCCATTGGACACATCCATTTAAGGGCCTAACCCCATTGGACACATCCAGTTAAGGGCCTTACCCCATTGGACACATCCCAGTTGAGCATGAGAGTGGCACGCTTGGCTGCCTCGCTGGATCCGTCCAGAAGCAGCCCAAAGCCTCCATTCATCACCTCACCCCTGGAGGGACACACAGCAAACTGTTTCAGGTTCTCTACAAAGTGTGTTATTTGTGTTGTACATCAGAAACACATTCATAGATGATAGACTGGATAGACGAAGGAGGCAGGACTCAGGCCTTACCAGCCAACTCCTCCTCCGTTGTGCAGGGAAACCCAGGTTGCTCCTCGGAATGCATCGCCTACAAAGTTCTGGACAGCCATGTCTGACAGGAGAGATATGGAGCGTGTCATGGTCACAATGTTGATGATCATCTAACATCTGCTGCTGTAGTTATAGTAGATTCATACTACTGTCATTTAAAGGCAAAACAAAAAAAGTGTGTTTGATCATTGGTTGGTGTGTAGAATTGTGGTGCACCTGCGCAGAAGGCTGACCCATCATACACATTGGAGGTCTCTCTAAAGGGACTGTCTGTGCCACTGACATCATGATGGTCTCTGCTGATAACAACAGGAGCCTAGACAGAGAAGGGGTACACTTCAGTGAATAATATTCACTGAATCCTAAGCGAAACACTATAGAGCCCTTATAGCATGGACAGAACGTTTAACACAAAATCAATTATTTTACCGAAACCCTTCCATCAGCAATAGCTTGGTTGATGGCTAAGGCGATGCAGACTCTGCCTTTCTGGTCTGAGTAGAGGATTCTGGCTTGGGAGCCCACCACCTACACATGCACAGGCACCCAGTCAACCACAGGGTTTATATAATGACAATTTGCACAATAAGATAAGAGTTTTGTGAATGATTGGAAAGTCTCTACCATGTTGTGTTTTCCCGCCTCACGGATCCAGCGGATGTTGTCATCATACTGCTGCCGCACACGCTCAGTCACGTTTGCGCTGATCTCCTCCAGGACGGTGGCGGCAATGTCATCAGTCAGCGCCAGGTCACAAGGTTTCCCAGAAGTGCAGACCCAGCGGAAGGGCCCGAAACCCAGGGAAAATATGTCACTGAGGGGAGAAGAGTCTACGGTTTGTCTACAAATCTATAGGGGTTCAGAGTTTTCATATTTCCATAGGATCTCGAGACAGTCTATGCCTGGTTGTAGATCCTTTATCGCTCAATGCCTGCTTAAAGCATGACCTTCTAAAAGCCTCACCCCATGATGTCCTGCACGTAGGAGGGGTAGCGGAACTCGGTGGCTCCACCTCCACTCTTCTCTACCTCTGCCCCTGAAAACAGAAAGACGGAAACCAACTTACCGGTCCACCTGTGACAATGGACCCAGCAGTGTCGTGGTGTGTGTGTTCTGTGAGTACTGTGAGACTAACCAGCTCTCTTGGCCTCCAGAAGAAAGGCATTGCCATAGTCCCAGAAGAACATTCCGGCATCTGACAGCTTGTTGATGGCTACTACCTGCCTACACAGACTGGAGAAAGAGAAAGATAGATTATCCTCTGACCCATAAACAAAAACAGACCTACTTTTGGCCCTCTCACTTTCTATTAAATAACCACATTTATCTATAGATTTATGTTCATCCTTTTAATTGGATATACACAGAACAACTGAATCATTATCAGCGTTAATGTGGTGTGTGTCAAAATTCCGTTCCGACCTCTCGTGCACCATGGTGCGGAAGCGACTGGGGTCGGTGGCCATGACTTGGTTGGCTTGGCGGAGGGTGAGCTGGACGGGGTAGTAGCCTCCACTGAAGGGGTTGTGAAGCGAAGTCTGGTCAGAACCCAGGTCCACAAGCAGCTCCCCTGTACTCTCATACTCCTTCAACAGTCTCTCCCTGTCACCGGGGAGATGATGGAATGGTCTATATAATGAAGCAGTACAGTGTGATTTTGGCCTGGGTAATGCTGCTTCATAGTTGAATGCCATCCCCTACTTACCACAGGTCCACTATGTTGCCATGGTAACCCAGACTGAGTGGAGTATTTGTGGTCTTACACTCTCTGTAAAATCACAAGGACAATCTAGTACTGACACGAACAGTATGTAGACACAACAAATATACACAGGCTACATTGTCACTGGTTAAGGATGTGAATATCTGAAGGTTTTCTGCTGTTACAATTTACATTTACAATGTTACCTAATGCGCTGGATGCATCGATCCATATCACTGGTGACCTCCATCAACCAGCCCTGCTCATGTCTCTTCTTCAAAGGAGCCTCATCCACCTAGAGGAGACCCAGTCATCACCACACCACAGATTGTTTAAACATACTGATCTTATATTGAATTTAAAACATCAGTCACTACAATACAACTAACCGGTCATTTGTAAGATACTTATTGGGCTAACTGACCTCAGCAATAACTCCTATACAGCCAGCGATGACAGCTGCCTTGGCCTGAGCACCGCTCATGCCCCCCAGGCCTGAGGTCACAAACACACGGCCCTGCATGTCCCCTGACCCGAGGTATCTCCGTCCTGCATTTAACAGTGTCAGCTACAGAGAGGGAGAGAGAGATAAAGGGATATTAAACCAATATCAAGGGTTTCCAAGGTATTAGCACCTCTTACTGTTGACTGAATGGACTCACCATGGTGCCGTGGACAATCCCCTGAGGCCCAATGTAGCAATAACTACCAGCAGTCATCTGACCATACCTGGGGAACACACACACACGTATAAATGTGGTCAACACAGGAGAAAACTCACAGGAGAAGAGGGGCATGAGTATATAAGATGAGTTACTTACATCGATACTCCTAGAGCAAACATCTTTTCATACTGTTCTCTTGAGGAGTAATTTGGGATGACCTGAGAAGGGTGTAAGGTGAAAAAAACATGTAACATGAAACAACCAATCTGATATCAGCAGATGGCGGTGAGGAGATGTGTCAGCCTTACCATTCCGTTGGTGATGATGGCGCGTGGAGAGGAGGCTAGGCTGGGAAACAGCCCCATCGGGTGACCACTGTACATCACCAAAGTCTGCTCCTCTGTCATCTCACTCAGGTAGTGCATCACCAGACGGAACTACACACACACACACACACACACACACAGACGTGTAAACACACTAAGTCAGAACATATGTACTATTAGCTGCTCAACGGCAAATTCATTTGACCAGGACCATTTCGCCCTAGGCTTACCTGGGCCCAGTTACTGAACACTTGTCCATTTCCTCCATAGGTGACCAGTTCTTGAGGATACTGAACAATAGAGGTATTGAGTAAAGAGGTCAAGACTCTTATGGAGACATGTTACATCATTGTAATGTATGACATTCAGTTCTGTGACAACTGTATCAAATCCCACAGCATTTGGATAGTGTATGTTTTGACGTGCACTTTTCACAGGGTAATAGCAATGTGACATACATACAACGAGAGAAATAGCTCTGCCCATGTTAACCATGTTGGCCTTTAAGGCAGGGTAGCCAGGGAGGAGGTAAGCTGACGAGAGATGTAGTTACCTGGGCTACTGCTGGATCCAGGTTGTTCATTATCATGAGCATGATGGAGGCTGCTTGACGTGTTCGGCAAGGGTACTGGTCTATTGGGTAAGCCCTGAGGGATCACACACACAAACACAGAATACACCATGAATGTGATGTGGGGCTTGGTTCTCAAGTATGTGTGTAAGTGTCACAGCAGGTCTGCGAAAGGGAGATTACACGAAAGCTCCGAACTTAACACGTATATGACATCACCTCATGAGAATGCGGGGACAGAAACGGTACATGTAGATGTGTCCATACTGTCTGAGCTCCTGGGCAAACTCAGCAGCCAGCATGGAGTGGTGAGAAGGAGGGAAGTAACGCAGGGAGTTCCTCAAGGCCAGCTAAACAGGGAGGGAGAGACAGAAATATTTAGTTGCAGTTTGAATATTGGCTAGTCAGATATTTTTGTATTTCTCTATATGCAAGGTGTATGTGTATGGAAACCACATAATGCCTAAAGGAGACAGCCCTAACTAATCTTCAACCCTCTCTCTTTTGTGTTCCCAACAGTTGGAACCCTTCTCTTATCTCTCTTAATTATTGACTGTGGTCTTTGCTCCTAATTTGAACCCCCATGCGGGTGCTCAGCATGATATCATACCAATCGTTTATTTGGCATAATTTCTACTACTTTCATAAAGAATCATCACACTTTTGTGATCCTACTCAGGATTATATGATTTGCAGTTAAAATGCTGATGGAAATTTACATAGTGGAGATCAGAAACTTCTCTTTGAAAGCGAATCTATCCTTAATAAATACAACAGATATAGTATTTACTCACCCGCTCCTCGTCTGGCGTGAGGTTGGGGGTCCGGACAGGAGCATGTGGCATGCTGGGATCTCGACCCTGGTTGACAGGCAAAGGGTCCAAGGGAAGCCCACTACAAATCTCCTTCAGGTTAGACATCCTGTCACACTTAGAGATGAGATCAGTAGGGTTAAACAGAGTGAAAGGGTTAGCTCTGAACCTCACTGCAGTGTTCACAGTCTCAGATAAGCACCGTCTGTCTTTAGAACAGCTACCTGTTTACGTTGGGGTGGGGCTCACCCTTATGTCTCTTTCATTGGCTGTTTGGGTTTTTGGGCTGCCAATAGCAGGGGTGGAACAGAGCAGTGTGTCTGGAAATCATTTACCTAATGCTGAACATGTTGTCGCACACACTTCAGTGGACAAACACTGTAGATGATCTGTGACCTCCCTGGCTAAAATATGTAACTGTTGCACACAAAAAAGACGCATTCACATCAACATGTCACAGAAACCTTTGACCAGTGGGGGCCAGTGCCTCTGTAACATCAAGCTTGGACCCCCTTGTGGCCCTAAATGTAGATTTCCTGTTAATGCCTGCAATGCAGTGAAGACAATTATTATGAAAACATTATGTTTCATGTAACACAATGTTCCTATGTAATACAACAGTGAAGCTTGGTTCAACAGTACCCCCGAGGTTACACATTCTCAAGAAACACAAAATCAAGAAATAATACAATTTATTGTCACATCTATAACCCCTTACTTCATCCTTTACTTCAAGCCAGTTCAGTCATTTTACTTAGCAGTATCTCATTATGCAATAATCACAGTTCAAAAGTCAGTCAAACGAAGACAAAAGAGGTAAGAATCTAAATTCTAGTGCTTATATTCAAGCTCAAGTCCCATGGGGCAGAGGATGGCTAAAATGACTTACTGATAATGGAATTTTCCCATTTGACAGTCATCTGCAGGCTTTGACAGACTGAGCTGCATTAATCTGGATTCACTGCCAAACATGGCAAGTGAAAATCTACAAATACAAAAAGGAAAGCCACAGGCATGGACAGATGTACAAAATTAGTAAGTAAACACCAACCAATTAAACTCTATTATAATAAATGTAATTATCTAAAACTCATTTGGAGGAGACTTTTACAATAAAATATGTTTTACATTTTTTACAGGGGTACCAAAAGAGACAACTTGTGCAGACTATTGGGGGGTGGGTAGTAAATACTTTCATTTATCATATTTTTAAATAATCAGTAACACCCCCCAACACCTCCACAAATACAAGCATTTGACCAGTAAATAAATGAAGACACACAAGAAATAACCCCACTTCCACTGAAATTAGAAAAATCAGTCTTTAGCCTGACACAGAGCTTTCTGAACGGAGTGGTATTGTGGTGTCAGCAGTGGGGGAGGACGGTGTGGGGCTAGTGTCTTGTTCAGGGGATGTTGTGGGTTCGGGGGATGTTGTGGGTTCGGAGGATGTTGTGGGTTCGGGGGGTGTTGTGGGTTCGGGGGGATGTTGTGGGTTCAGAATCTGTGGCTGGGTCAGTGGAAGAGTCTTGCAAGGATGGCTGTGTTTCAGCAGCCCCTTCCTGTGTTTTCTTCTCGTCCTCCTGGGGGTAAAGCTCAGGGTAGCGCTGCATACACTCCTGCATGCCCTTAAACTGCTCCAGGCAGTCAGAGCCCTTCATCTCCTCTTTGCTGTAGTGGAAGCAGGAGAAGGCATCTTTGAATGTTGTCCCACAAGGACCACTTGCCATCCCACCTAAACACGGGCAATTCCAGTTGATCTCGCCGCTTGGCAGGATCAGACCTAAGACAAGAAGGTAGGGGGTAGCATCATTGTAGTAGTAGGTACATTGTGGCATGGTAGCAGGCAACAAAAAATACCAATACAAAATTAACTTAAAAAGTACAAAATACTGTCCATACACAGTGCTGAAAGGGGTCAAACAGAGTGTGTTAACACAAGGTAGTATAACATGTTAAAAAGCTCATTTTAGTTGATCAACAGAATATACTTTGTCTCCACTCACCTCGTTCCTCATAGGGATCATTGGGATCCTCCTCTACGAGCTCTGCACTACTCGGAGTCTCATGTTCCTCCTTGGTGACAAAGATGATACGGTCTTTACCTGTGTGGGTTACAAGAAAGTTGGGGTTTTCCTCGATCAATACTTTAAGCATGATCAATAGATCTAGCCTACTCAATAGTAGAAGATCAAAATGCAGCACTTCAAGCATGATCATAGCTATGACAAGCTAGAGTCGATGGATATCACAAGTCGTAATAATGAGCTAGAATATGTTCAGCATGGGTTCTAGTAGTAGTGGTTAGCTTGCTAGCTAGCTAGCTACTGATGTTAGCTAGTTTAGCTGAGTCTGTTACCTTCCTCCTTGGTCGAGGACATATTCGTCCAGATTTGATCGTGCAATCTCTTATTGTCCAATTTATCACCACGGTCCTGGGTTTCTCGAAGTGATTCTCAAGGTTGATAGCTTACAACCCAATCTTGAAGATGCAACTTTGGTCTTGTTAGAGCCGGTTTCACAACTACCCTTTCACTGACACAACTCACGTTGTCGCCACAGCGTGGACAATGACGTCAGTACGTATTATGGAAAGCCCCATTGTGCAGCCGTTTTATATTCCTGAACTAAAGTAGAATTCAAGACGTTTAAAATGTACAAATACGCTAAATCACAAATTCTACACAAAGAATGAGAGCTTTGAACTGAATTGTAAACCAAGATAAACGTGAACAAGCGTAGGCAATTAATAGTACAAACATATTATTAGACTGAACGACCTCCACATGTTAATGCCCTTCGCAGTTTGAGTTGTTAATGACTACAAGTTTGGACGACACTTATTTAATTGTTCATTTGATATCGCAGCTGTTAATGTCCATGATTTGTTTAACTCTAGTTATTTCCTGCTGGCACTGACCGGTCTTATTCCCACAGAAAACAGATCAACTAAATTACTTAATATAAAAATCTGTAATCTTGATCCATTCATTTTGAAGCAGTGATACTGCAAATAACGAATGACCTATTTAGTAAATGTAGCTACTGCTTTATCCTCATCTCCAGTGGCGAAAACTGAGGGGGACACATTGTAATATGTTACATGTATATGATTAATATTATTTAAATGTCCTTATGTTTACAGTGATGTATTGGGGGGATTTCCACCTATGCTCATCTCAAAGACAAATAACAGAGAAATGTTCCACAAAATGAGCTTTTATTGAGAATTATATTTTCTCTCCAGAATACATTTGTTCAGGACAGCATTTTAATTTTTTTACAGTTTCAAAAGACGTCTATTTTACACTTCTCAATGCATGGCATATATACAGAAAACCAACATTCACATGGTGTGAAAGTGTTTCTTACAGTCATGCTCAAAGCAGACAAATAAAAAATTAAAACACACAAACAAAAAACAGATCTCCTCACCCAAATCTTACAAGTGGGTGATGGGAAGGAACGTGGCATCAAGATTCTTAACACTACTCAACAGAATAAGCCCCACAGTCAGTGTCACTCTGCCAATGCACACATTCACACACACACACAAAAGTGAATATTTGTATTTAACAAATCTGGACCACATCAAGAGCCCTGTACCCTCCACTACTTTAACTAACCCACTTTTTAGGTCAGTTTTGCAACAAGGTCACTATTCAGGCAGACACACGTGGTATGATTTCTAACTTATAGGTCTGGCCAACACACACCTTGCATACCGTCAGTGGTCCTTCAACCCAACCCATAAAGAATGTATTGTAAAAAGATACTGTAAATAACATTATCATACCTATGAAGGTAATGGAGAAAAAAACAAATATTCCAACGCAGACTATTTTGAACTGTAATTTAATGACTGGCCTAAACTAAGCCTAGTCAGCCTGTGTTTAAAGGCCTCTAATCACAGTCTGGGTACAGACAAAGCTGTCTGGCACTTAGACTATTGGAGTAGTCAACCCGTCCCAGGCATCAGGAAAACTGATGTACAACTATCAAATGACAGAAGTGGGTCTGCATGTTAAGAAGATAATCCGAGTTGTTGTGAATGTCAGGATGTAGACCTACTATACCACCTCCATACTTCAACAGTTTGTCTTCAAGTATGTCTTCTAAGAGCCACCTTAGAATATTTTTGATAAACTTTCCACAATATGCATACAGATTGGGTACATTTTAAAATAAACAAAATGAGTGAATTGTATTGAAGATATCGATGGTGGGACTGCTCTGGGGTGTGTCCATGTGCATTAGAAAGTTGGTGAGAAGGTGTCTATGGATCGCCTAGAAGAGAAGGGCCCCCATACTGCCCATTTCACTCTGCTCCTTTACAAAGATCTCAAAGTACTGGTAGATGATGGTAACAGCCAACAGGATACCCGTTCCAGACCCTATAGCACCAAGGAAATCTGCCATGACAGACAAGCCACCGATACAGAGCCCACCAAAGGCAGCTGCTGTGGGAATGTACCTAGAACACACATCAGGGGAGATTTAGAGGACATTTCCAGGCAGACACATAGTTAATGGCTTACTACAAGGTCTCTGTAAGTGATTGGTCTAGCTAGTTATGTCATAGGTGGATAAATGGAACAGACAAAGGGTTGTGCCTACCTGTTGAGTTCATGGACCATGGAGGTCTCTCTGTGTCCCCTCATCACCATCTGCTGCTCCTTCAGCTGCTTGGCCACCTGGTGGACAAAACATCACAGGATATTATCGCACACTGACAAGATTGAGTGAAAAAGTTGGTTAACATAAACAATACATCTACATTTAATATAACAATTGGGAAAAAGTATACTTGCAACTAACAAACAGACAGACTTACATCTTTGGCAGAAGAACCAGAAACCTCAATCCAAGTCTTGGAGAAGAAGGCACAGGATCCAAGCATGAAGACAATGTAGATGCAGGCATGAACTGGATCGTCTAGGACTGACCCAAACGACTCTGGAGGAGAAAGGTAGTAGCATAGGCCTCCTACTGGATAGGCACGTGCTGGACCGCTCGTAGTTGAGTCCTGGAAACAATATCTTTGAGTGAGATCTAGTGAACATCAAATTCAAAATTAAGCCTAGATGTGTACGAGTATGTGCGTAAATTAGGTGTGTACTTACCGACCAGGTACCAAGTAGGTTGACCAGGAAGTTACCGTTGAACCGCGTGGAGAGCATTTGGGAAATGACGTAGAGGTTGGAGACCAGAGCAGACTGCAGGATGATGGGGATATTGGAGGTGTAGAACAGCTTGATGGGATAGGTGTTGTACTGGCCACGATAACGAGCTGACTTGATGGGCAGGTCGACCCTGAAACCCTATTGAGAGGAGCGAGCAGAGGGGATAGGTGAGAAGGTCTCACATATCCAATCACATGAAATACTGTAGATCTGAAGAAGTGCTACGTGTCCAAGCGTTTTAGGCAGAGATTGCTAACTAATGCGTTATACCTAGGTGAGAGACACATACTGGATCCACCCAGTGAGACAGTAAGGTAACTGACCTGGAAGTATATGACTACAGCAAAGACGAAGACAGTGGCGATGAGGTTCATGAGGTTGGGCAGGTTCTGTCTGTAGAAGGCCTCTCTCAAGGCACGGACCTTGTCAGTCCTGGTAGCCAGGAGGTGGAAGAGGGCAATGATGGCTCCCTCGAACTCAGTACCTGCACAAGACAAAGTTGAGTATCAGCCACACATCAGGAGCCCACCTGCAGAACTATCAAAGCACCTGTGAGATATGTAGGTCTTCAATCTGAAACAGAGCGTGTTTGATTTGCTTTGAAACAGCTATTTTAATCCTTAATTATAGATCAACAATATACGGTCACGCACCTCTGCCAGTGTTGACAGTGGTAGGGCTGAAGGCCTTCCACACGATAGTTTCACAGATGTTGGTGGCAATGAACAGGGAGATACCAGAGCCCAGACCATATCCTTTCTGGAGCAGTTCATCCAGCAGCAGGACAATCATACCTGCTACAAACAGCTGGAATGAAGATCTCTGGGTTAGCATTCACCTAAACACACCTCTTACTGGGACTAATGCAAAAGGTTGAGATGTGTTGAGTGATGGGGGTGGCTATTCTCACCTGGATGATAATAAGCAGGCAGATGCCGGCGCCCATTTCAGAGGGGTCTCCATACATGCCAGTCATCACGTAAACGATAGCCTGGCCAATGGTGATGATCATACCAAACACTGCCATAGATGAGAATAGGTTACAGATGCTGTTACCTTATAAAGGCAGCACTTTGGAAAACAACCACAATCAATCAATGTGAAAGAATAATAGTTGTGTTGTGGCCTCACATTTCTGCGCTCCGTTAAAGAGGGCTCTGTCTTTAGGCGTATCCCCCACTTCGATGATCTTAGCCCCAGCCAGCAGCTGCATGATGAGGCCAGAGGTAACGATGGGAGAGATACCCAGCTCCATCAGTGTGCCTGGGGAGAGGGAGCAGAGGACATTGTCAGAAGGATAAGGAACACTTTCTTACTTTTCATTTAGGACCCCACATACACCACCATCTACCAACGAAAAGATACAATTCTTTCAACGTACCTCTGTTGGAAGCCAAGATCACCCTCATCCAGTAGAAGGGATCAGCGGAGTCAGAGGACATAATGCCAAACAGGGGGATCTGCAAGAAAATGGGTTCACACAATGAACTGCAAGATTTTCAAGGACTTAAAGTGTGATTTGTATATGTTTGTATGTCTTTAAACAGGACATGCCCATAAGGAAACCTACCTGACAGCAAACAAGGAAAATGAAGAGAGTGATGGCGGTCCATAGTACTTTCTCTCTAAACTGAATCTGTAAATGACAATATTTCACATTAGAGGGGTCTGCAATGACAGACAGTTTAAAGTTAAGTGTTAGGCCTGTATAGAAAGACCTGAAGCAATAATGACAGAAGACTACAAATATTTAAATGTTGCAGTAAAAAGACAAAACACTAATGTGCTTAGAAATAGTAACCTACTTTTCTTTCTGGCTTCTGGATTTCGGGTAATACCGCACAGAACGGCTTTATCACCTCCAAGAATTTAACTGCGAAAAGAAGACCAAAGGGCATTAACCAAAAGGCTCGTCAACTTGGAGCAAAACGTCTCTGGAAGTGGACGTGGCATAACGGGAAGTGCAGACATACAGATTTAACGGTTCTAGAAACGTTTTTGTGTTCCGGTAAGCAAGTACGATTGCTGCTCTAAAACACTTCTCCTAAAAAATACTTTTCAAACTCTCAAATGCGGTTAAAGTTTAAATAAATGTAACAGTTATGTCTTAAAGACACGATCTTTGTCGAAAATTAAGGTTGACTAGCAATGGTTATGATTCAACAACACTGATTAGTATGCGTCGTCATCATTGATAGCTCTTGCCTCTAGTAGTAGTAGTGGAGCAAGTATGCTTGTTTAGTAGCAAGACATCTCGCTAGTTTTAAATGAGGGCTGGCTGTCATCAAGACTACAATGTAGCTTCACAAACACATACGTCCGCTCACTGACAATGAATTGCAATGCCTCATGTTAATCGATAACTAGTTTGATAGTTTTTTTTCGACAAAGAGGAAAAGAAAAATGCTAGCCTTCTACCGTTTGTCTACTACTACTAGCTAGCTATGTAGTGGGTGTCAGGCACATACACGAAGCTAGCAAGTAATCAAGACATTTATTGGAAAATATGTCTATCTTGGAGTATTTATAGCTAACTAAACGGCTATCCAATTGTTCAGAAATATTTTTATAGGCGACTTTACCTAGCCCAACGAGATAAGTCACTTTTCTAATAAGTAATAACCAGCTAACGTTAGCTAGCTAGCAATCTTGACTAGCTATATAGCTTAGCCTACCAGCTAACCACACACAGAACTTAATGAAACGTTTTAAAATACGTGCTACTGTAGCAAGCATTGATTGCATCATCATAAAATAATACAATTTCACTATCCGTTCCAGATAACAATACTTACTCCCCATGATGTCTTCTCTAGGCCTGCGGTCTTGCTTCGCCTGCTAGTGTCCGTCCAGGTTCAGAGATACTACCGGCGAAAACCTCACTGCTGAAAGGAACGCACTTTAGAGACACGTCACCACTACAGGCAAATTCAACACGTCAGATTAACTGCGACAATCGCTAGTTTCATGAATAGCTAAGTGATAGCAGAGCCTGTTTAAAGATTTTCTGGCGATACCAAAGCTTCTTCTCTTTGGCGATACTAGAGACAACAAATATTCAAGGGGGGTAATTTTTGTTAGATTATTATTTTTTGTTTCACATTTATAATTATACTATTAGGCTACAATATAACGTGTCAGTCCTCAAACATTCATTGTTTAGTTTTTGCCTTTAATCTTGATAAAGGAATAGCCTGCAAAAGAGACGGTCACAACCATATAGACGTGCTATGGACCGTGTTTTGTGTGTCCGGAATAAAGAAATAATAATAATGTAGGTCTCAACCCAGTGTCTATTCGACATCGGATATAATTTAAGCAACACTAAAATAAAGTAATCAAAGAAGAACAATTATACGTTCCATATTTGATTTAATGTTTTATGAAAATGTTGTTTCAAAATTGCATGATGTCTTTCGATATATTCAGTCACTACTGTCATGTAAATCTGTGTAACAAATGTAGACAACCCCAGGTTAAACCGTTACCAGCAGAGGTCTCTATCACCCTTCAGATGCTACCAGATGTACAGAAGGTCTGATTGACAGTACTCAAACTCTCCAGCATGGGGCAGAGTGAAACACATCCTTCGATTTTGAAAGGAAAAGTCACTATATTAAAGATGGAACATAATTTAGTTGTAGCCTGTGTCTACGATAGAAATATTTTAGATTTGAAATATGCTTACAGTCATGTGACATATATAAACCCAAACCCAACTGCATACAGCCACTGGTTGACTATACTAACTGTTCAGGTGAGTTTCTCTATATTTCTTCCAGGATTAGCTAGACTGTCATTCATTTAAATTCCGCCACACAGCTGAAACACAGTCCCTTTCTGTATTTGTGGTTTAGATAAAATGCCCGCATTCAAATGTCAAATTCAGTCACCTTCGCAGAGAGTTTGATGGTCTGTTCTCATGCAGTATGAGCACTCAAATCTTGTAGCTATCTTAAAAAATCATAATAATTGTTTGGCCACACGTGTGATGTTATTCAATATACATTTAGTCATTTAGCAGACACTCTTATGCAGAAGTAAGTACAGTACCTGAAACAACCTTAGTCTAAGAAAGTTAAGGTAGAGGATAATGAGGTGAAAAGAGGAATGGGGTATGGAACTCAGGTATCAGAGGAACAAAGACTAGATGGAGGTCAGAAGAAGTCATACAAGGTGCTGTATTTTTGCTGGTTTTTCAGATACAGAATATGTCAGGGCTGCTTACCCCCTTCCTTGCTCTTTCTGTGTAATATATTTCATACAGATTGTGTGAGCATGTGTGTGTAAGAGAGAGTGAGAGAGAGTCTGAGAGAGAGAGAGAGAGAGAGAGAGAGTGGGAGTTGTAGTCACAAGACCACCATGAGATTGAGCACTGTGAGTCTCTCCAAGCCTGACTGTCTTATCCTGCTCCTCCTGTTTCCTGCTTAATGCCTCTCTGGAATGGTCCTGTAGGAACAGACTTGAGTCAGTCATATTCAATTTCAGCTCCTTTAATCATTATATTCATTATATTCTATTAGGCTATGTCTGCTATTTTGAGTAATTGACCATTCCTTTCCTGGTTCAAACAGCAAAATATCTCTATTATTCTATTGCAATGCCCACTGAACTATTCTAAGGATAATTCTAAGTTATGCTTTTACTTTTGAATGCATATACAGCCTTCTGAATATGATGAATAATCACAGGCTGGGATGAATTATGATGTCCAAAGAGGGATGACTGCTCTGTGATTGGATAACCCCCGTGTGAAGTCTTTGGACTTTATCTTCTTATTGAACCATGGGAACAGGCATCAAGTAAACATTCATCCCAATCTCTGGTTCCACTATTCACTATTGATGTGTCCTAGTTCTGGTCATCTGTCCAATATAACACTGAGGTCAGGGTCGGTGTGGCAGTGATTCCCATAGAGGGCTTAATCTCTCCCTTACTACATTGTAGCTGTCAGACAGACGGGAACATTGTGTCCCTGGCCCTGGCCCCGGGTTGCATAAACATTTTATAGATTGAATAGAGATGTTTAACACAGTGCTTTATTATGACCAACATGCATAACTCCCAGCGAATAGTAAACAACTAGTTAGTAAAGAAAACAAAGGATAAGCTTTTGTTAAGAAGCATACCTACTATAATCTATTATTCTTATCAATGGTAGAACCTACTCAGACGCATTTTCACATCGAACATTGAAAAAAATGGACATGCAACTCAGCATTCTTGGTAACATACAGTATACGTCAATGCGAACAATTGGCACAACAATACTGTATTTAAACAAGGGGAGAGTGTAAAACGGGAAGCTATTGGGCAGCACACCAGTGGCCTGACGTGTGTCTCATGTAGATTAGTCCTTCGTGACATCAATGCTTTGTTTATTCTAAGAAGGTGTGAAGTGAACGGACAGGAAGCTATAAAAATAAAAACTCACTCGTCATGACTGAATCGTCTGCAAACACCCCGGCACACACTCAGCCTTACCATAAGAACAGTTTTCTGAGCTTTTGAGAATGCTGGGAAACTGATCTCTGGTCTGTTCTGGGCAATAATGTGTACAGATTAAACACTAGGGATGGATAATCTTACTGCACTCACTATACCCTTGCTGGGATTTGCTCCACAGGTCTAATCCAGATTATTCCAGATTCGTCTTTCAGACACACACACGCACAGCACCCCTACCCCTGCGGTGCTCACTGTGTTATATAAAGCCTCTCTACTCGAGTAAACGGATGCTGCCAAACTGAGAGGGGAGTGTGTGTGAGTGAGAATGCAGATGCAGACACATTCTTATATACACATCAGTTTTGAGGCTTTTCATTTTTGTACCATGATATTCCTTCATAAATGTGTGATATACTGACGCAATACATGGACCAATGTATTCAGTTGAAAGAGGAAAAAAGTCACTTAAATACGTGAAGATGCTGTAGGATACTGTATGTGTGCGTGAAATCAGTGGAAATGGTGTCCGTACCGTTCATCCTCATTGAAACACCACAGTCAGATGGGTAAGCAGTGCAAATAGATACCATATAGTTATTTATAGTTACACGTTCAGACTGACTGCAGCAGTTGAATGCCAGGCCAGGAGCGTGGAGGAAGGGAGTTAAACAAATACTTTTTTGTCATGTTTTTTAATCTGTTGTGTAAAGTCACTCACAGTATGTTCCAGATATAGTTATATTAACCATCCCTATCAGATTGTCCAGCAACCTTTGACATCTAGACTCAGGTGAGTTCAGAACAGGCAGAACTAGTCAGCGGTTATCTCCGACCTTCAACGTTATGCAAACCTTAACCTACACAGCCACTGCCAAGAGGGTCTATCTGTCGGTCTGTCTGCTTTATCTTGATGCCAACACAGCAACTGAATGTCTATAAACCTGGAACAAAGCCTTGAAACCTGGAGCAAAAAATATGTTGTCCCCCGATATGAAAGTAGGGCAAAGACAAGACAGAGATGCCCAGGTGTCATATAACATACATCCTCAAAGTCATTCATAACTAGTAAGCAGACTGGGACTAGACCATAACTTGTCAAGGAGACCTATTTAGGTACTGTTGGCTACTGTGTTGTGCCTATGACGCATGCTGATTACATCATAAAACTTTATCCAGCTACTGTTCCTAATGGTGTGTGGTGACATTTCTACATGTGCTTTATGCCACTCGGCTGAGGGCACTGTGTGCATGCAGCTTATCCAGTAGCAGGGGTACCAGACATGTCATACATTCACACACACACTGAAGATTAGACACAAAATGGGATCAATAAATAATGGAGTTTGGGGAGTGGTCTAAGTCCCACAGATAGACTCATAACATCAGGCCAGGCAAGTATTGACATAGCCTTTATGCCCTTCACCTGAAATGAACACCAGCTACTAAATGCTTGCACATTGTACCATACACACACACACACACACACACACACACACACACACACACACACACACACACACACACACACACACACACACACACACCACACACACACACACACACACACACACACACACACACACACACACACATTCATACTCTCAGACACATTCAGACTTGTATACCTCTTTTCAATATGTAAACAATGAATGTAAAACATTCACTTGTGTTTTAGGCTTTGACCATCTATGCTCTGGTACAATATGTGAGGAAGTAATCTAAGACTTGGGTCACACACGTCTGTAAGTAAGAATAAAGTAAAAAAGGTACTTTATTTTCATCCCTGAGATATGTAGACGTTATCTGGAGCATGTCCCTGCATACAGTCTACAGCTTTGCTAAAAATACAGTTACTGTTGCCATAGAGATTCATCACCATTACAAAAGCTATCACCAAGGCAACCTAAACATCATCTAGATGTGCAAGGATGACTACTGCCTCTATTCTCTCTCATTTACTCACCGTCTCTTTTACTCCTCTCCCTTATTCAATTAAAATACACACACACAAACGCATTCAGTGAACCATAGTTCAGATTGAATGAACAACTATCACCACCAGGTAATTAAATATTAGCCATCATCTCTGCAGCTGCCACGTAGATCATACAGTATTTTACATATTCATGTACATTCATCTAGAGAATTATAATCTACACATCTGGTTTTAAAATGAGACATGACAGAAAAGCTATTAAACTATAAAGAGGCAGATTGTGTTTTCCGAATAAATCCCTTCCTATCTGTCCCTGCAGGTCCCTGGCTCCTCCCTCTTATTCTGGTGGTACATTGTGTCCTCACATCACAGAGACAGGGTGGGCTTTGTCAACGACAGCCCACCCACCCGCCCATTCAACCTGACGAAATACATAAGAGATGCATGAACAAACGCAGTTTGTAATGCATCCATTAAGATAATTGTCTTGTGGAGAACAGAAAAGGTACCGTACAAATAAAATAGCATTGCAAAACTTTGAACTATGAGCCCATATAACTGATAAGAGTTATAAATCATGAAATATGTGTGTTGATCCCTTGGAACACTCCGTCCAAATGACTCAACATGGAGACGGAATCTAGCCATTATCATGATGATGACGGTTGATAACGATGACAAACTCATAATTCAAATATTCTAGTTACATTAAACCCCAACAAAGGCCATAAAACGACTCCTGGTGTACACACACACACAGCCTTTGTGTGTAGGTTGGCTCTTGAGCGTGTCTGAGTAACATACTGTGTTCAAACCGGCTAGGACTGGACCGAGTGGTACGGGTGGGCAACGCTTGGTGTGACTCAGCCCCAGGGGCCTTGTGACCTTGCTGGGTATCATCGAGCTGCGTGCTCCATCCACCCAGTCAACATCACACTAGTCTGTGTAATGCCTCTCATTCCACAGACGTCATCAGTGCATTCAGGCCTCAATGTATTTACCAGTGTGTGTCACATTCAGTACCATCATGAGGACCGTGAGCTCAGGGTGACGGCTGCACGTGTACAGCCTCCCTCAGTCTCCTCCAGCCATTCAACTTCAGTCTTCATGTCTGTTTTAAGACATCTCAATATTATTAACAGCCCTGAACAGGTCAAGCTTGCGCTAAAATGTGTGTTGTGTCGTAACATTAATAAGTATAGCAGTACTGCTTTCAAATGCCTCGATTTTGTCACTGTATCAAGTGACTTTCCCATAACCATTTGACACATTAAATAAAGCTTCCACTATTAACCTTTAGTGATACCTTTTCTTTATGGGCGTCTGCTACCACCTACCTAGTCAATATGATTCACATCCGTGTTTCATTTTCCATCAGCAGCAGGTGAAACCATGACTGTGCTGCCAGGCAGCATTCTAGACATTCCTTCCACATGATGAATCCCTGGGTGAACTTATCCTCCTTCACTCAGCATTTTCCATCCTTCAAAAGCCGATTTGAGGCGGCAGGAACAGAGGCTTCCGCCACGAGGTAAATCCTTTTACCAACGGGGGGGTTCATGGGTGCAGACCAGGTCATTACAATGGCAACCGATATCCCCGCCTGAACCCTATATAGAGGTTTGTACTTTTGTAATTTTTCCAGATTTAAGGGTGTAATCTGAGCCAAAGAGGATAACCATGCAGAGAACGTGCTGGAACACCCGTGGTAGTCAGGGACATCGCCTTTCAGCAGAAAATGACACAAAATGTAAAGTGCTTAATTATAGGATGTACTTTCTGCAAAAGTGACGCATGTTAGGGGACGTTGTCAGGCCCAGACTTGTATTTACTCACAGTCTTAAGTCATTTATGTGCACACATTAAAGCTTGATCTGAGAGTCTTAAACTGAGCTCTTAGAAATTCTCTGCCTCAATTAAGGCTACTCTATTGACACACTGGGTCAGTGTTTGATCGAGTGGCGTGGTCCAAGAATGTTGTGGGGTACAAAAAGATGGTGTGGAATTTCCCCAGCACACCACGGGAGAGCAGGGAGCAGGACGCATGTCTCCCCCAGCAGCAGAGCTGACTCATCTTTCAACTGGACTTTCCCGTGCAGTGTCAGTCTACACAACACGAATCACCTGCCAATAACATATTCCTATTTCTATGAAAGTTAGGTAAAAATCCCTCCTTGACTTTCCCGAAATACAATTAGCTTAAACTTTAGACAAGGACCAACAAGATGTGCTTTTACCACAAACAAATGTCTTTATTGTTCCAACATATTGTTGACACACAGGTATACAAGAGGGCTATCTTCCCTTGCAAAAACAAAATTATATTAAATCCAATATAGAACAGAACATTTACAACAGTAATATGGAATGTAGTTGTCTCCGTTTCTCATTTAGTTCTTTCCATTAATGTATTTTTTTAGAAATGTGTCCAATAAATAGTATCTCTTTGTATCTATTTTTATGATCAATATATTCTCTTCTTTAGTCACCGTTTTCAGGAATGAAGAGAAACAATGAAGACAAAACAAAAGAAAGTGACAAGAAATTGTCTTTCCCTTACAACCCCCTCACTGCCACAGTCTGTCAGAGGCAAAACAGTACAGGGGAGAAAAGGCTTCGACACAAGGGTATATCCCTTCTTCTCTTGCTAAATCTTAAGGACAATGTTTTTTTCTCTCAAAGACAAAGTGTCTCTGTCAGGTGTTGTAAATCCAGATGCACCAAAAAGTATTTTGGTTGCTAGGGTTTGCAGAGACAACGGGACATATACAAAATATCTATAAAAAGAGTGCGATGAGTGGTCGCTTGCTCGAGGACTGTCCAGTCCAGGACACAACCCACCAGGACCCACTAATATGTGATGTGCTCTTGACGGCTCTCGACGGCTCTCGACGGCTCTCGACAGCAAGTCAGACAGCTGCTTGACTTGCACGTTTCCTTTCTGTGTCCGTCTTATTCTCAGAGAGCCCTTACAGTAAAGACAAGTCTGTAACAGAGGAGGATGCTACACAGTTTCAAGTGCCTGATGGGACTCCGGTCCCATCCACTAGCTCTCCTACCACACTAAATAAAGAAAGGGGGTTCGGGAGCGGTCAAAGGAGAAAAGTGCCAATGAGTGCACAGGCAGTTCTGTCCCACAACAATCAAGTGGGGTAGGGTTCAGGACGGAGCCCGTGTTCCCTCTTCCCCGACCCTGAAGCATCCCTGATCCCGCCCCTCCTATTCCGCAGGGTTACGGGTCAGATCCCCGCATGGGCATTAGGTCAATGCCTCGACAGAGGAGCTTAGCTTAGAGCTTTCATTCCCAGGTTTGTGGCTCCAACATGGTGGCCAACGTTTAGTCTTAGTCTGCGCCGTGGTCCTCCAGCTGGGAGAGGATTGTGATGAGATTCTGGAGGCCAAAGATGTATCCGCTGTCCTGGCCCTCGTGCACCACGCTGTCCTCCCCGTAGTGCCGACAGGTCGTGTGGGCAAAGTCGATCATGCGCACGTCCACCGCGGGGCTGCAGGCCTCTCCTGCTCCACGGGACGGGAGGCTGCCTCCGTTTTTGCTGGCTACTCCGCTGCTCCCACTGGCAGCAGAGGAGGACCGAGGAAACCCAAATGCCCCTTCCTCTTCCTCCTCCTCCTCCTCTTCCTCCTCATCGTCGTCGTCCTCATCATCGTCTTCATCGTCCTCTTCCTCGTCTTCGTCTGAAGGCTCGTCGTCGTCGCCCTCCTCCCCGCCGCGGTGTCGGGGTCTGCTGGGGGTGCAGGAGGGCTCGCCGTCGTAGATGATGAGCAGGGAGCTGGAGTAGAAGCGGTAGGACTCGCAGGACTCCAGCACGGCCTGCATGTCCCTCAGCTTGTGCAGCACCGGGGAGAGCAGCTCACGGCGTAGACGCCGCCCGTCATGGAAGAACTGGAACAAGGCCTCCTTGAAGCCCGGCAGGGAGAGCTTCCGGCCGTGGTACTTGTTCATGAACATCAGCTGGCCAGAGTCTGACTGGTATACCTGCAGGGGGAATACCAAACATGAATGTGAAGTGTCGACAAACGGCGCGTTTTTTCTAAAACGTCACCATATTTGACACGTACGACTGCAATTGTGGTTTCAATGCAGCAGCCTTTGAGAGAGAGAGTGTGAGGAGGTCCTACCTGCATGCCACAGAGGCGGACCCCGATGGAAGCAGATGTGCTCTGTTGGCATTTCCTAATCTGATTGGCCTTCTTCTCCTCGGAGGCATCGTCCCCATGCTGGCGTGTGCCCATCTTCAGGTCCAGCACACACGGTACAGAGTGGCGCCAAGTCAGGTTCTCCAACAGGATGAATTCTGGGATAGGGTCAAGGCTCAACTAACAACAGCAGACCTTATATCCCTGTCCATCTTGATATCTGATATCAATAACCTTGATTCCCAATTTGTTTAAACATCCAGCTTTAAACACTGCCCATTCATTTTTTCCACAGGGGACCCATGTTGGTCCGAAGCCTTCCAAACTGTCAGGACACAAAGTCCTGGGTTACAGCAGAGCCTGTCTGCAGGGAAAGGATACTGTATTGATTGCGGTGCTTGGAGTTCTCCTTCATCCTCTGCAGGTGCTGCTGGTGGCACATGAGGCTCCAGGGGTTGTGTGTGATCTCAGGAACCACGTTGCCCTTCTTCAGGCTGTAGTAGAGCACATCTGCCGGCTGCTGCTGCTGCTTCTGCACCTCCTCGCGGTTATAACTACACACACAAACACACACGCGCGCAAAGACGTTAGCACACAGACTATTTTGCAACTCTTGGCACTGTAGGCTCCTGTGCGGTTAAATAGTCAAACTGCATGTGTGTGTGTGTGTGTGTGTACATTTGTGCTGCTCACCTCATAATCTTGTCCTCTTTGCGGATCTGTCTGGCCCTGTCCTTGCTGTAGTTGTCGTGGTCGTGGAGCTGGGAGGATTGCTTCTTGTTGCCCCACTTGAGCATCTTGCTCTTGGGCTCACAGTCGGCCGAGGGGTCCGTGTTCTCCAGATCACCTGGTTCACTGTGGAGGGGGTAAGCGATGAGACAGAGATTCCCCTCCTCGTCCTCCTCGAAGCTGACCGATACCACTCCTGAGACAGAGAGAAACAGGAAGGAAGGAGAGAGAGAGAGAGAGAGAGACAGCAGGACTGTTAGTACCAATACATAGGATTCCTTCTTTCTCTATGCAAAGGCAGGTGATTTAGCCAAGACCATCCAAATACTGGGATGGCTATGGCAGCTCTTACCAACTGTGTCCTGTCTCCAGCATCTAAAACTGTAAAGAGACAGATACAAACACTGACACACACAAGCATACAAACACTGACACAGACGTGCT
Source organism: Mallotus villosus (assembly GCA_903064625.1). Lineage (NCBI taxonomy): Eukaryota > Metazoa > Chordata > Actinopteri > Osmeriformes > Salangidae > Mallotus > Mallotus villosus. The sequence goes on along the minus strand of CAEFZP010001429.1, from coordinate 180,324 downwards.
ATGGAGGCAGAGAGGGGGGGTCAGAAGATAGAAAGTATGGTAGAAACTATATGAGGCGTTTGTCCTTAACACAAGAAGCAGAGATACGCAATCACCACAGGAGTCCAGAATGTATGAAACTCACTCAGGCCTTTATTATGCAACCACAGAACCTAATCCCAACACCATCACATTTCACACATCACAGCGTTCCAAAACGTCAGCTTGAACACTAGAATTCAAGGTGCAGCAGATATTTGATGACCCTTTTACAAAAATCACAAAAGAATCACTTGAGAGAACACTTAAGGCCAACTGTCACGATACAACATCATACAAACAAGTAGAACAGTCAGTATCACACTAAATGAATACACATCTAAGGCATTTGTACAGTCACAATAAATCCATGATAAGTCCATATTTGGGTCAATTCAGGGTCCAGCCAGCTTTTATTATTTGACCAAGTCCAATAATTCATCTAATACGATGAAACAAAACTAATCTGATAACCGTGTATGTGCAGAGCTGCGTGTTTTCCCCTAGCTATTAACAGCTTTTCAAGGAACAGTGTAATGGGGGGGGGGAAGTGTCCCAAAAGCAAATCACATCACAGCTGCTGGAGCTGATAGATACCCAGGAAAGAAGGATGGAGGGGTTCTGGAATAAATGTATATGTAGTTTGAATAAAACTAGATATGAAAGAGTGGAAATAAGGCTAAGGCTGAATAGTAACTGAACACAGCGGGGACAGTGGGAAACGGAGCTCTTCCCTTTCACAGCTCTTATCCTGAGTGATGTCATTGGCAATGATGTCACTATCATGCAGAATGGTCAGGCTGTTAACTCTACCCTCACTGTAGTCCAATAAAAGTGCAGTGTCACCAGCACGTGGGAGTATGAGTGTGCCTTTAGTCAGTGCCTTATGCAAGTTACTAGTCACTATCTACATGTGTTTGGTGTGTGTTGTGTGTGTGTGTGCGTCTATACATACAAGAATATTTGTGTAAAAGTGAGAGTGCGTCTGTTTGATGTGGAACATTACATAACGTATGAGAGGTCGACAGTCTTTTTCCACTGATGTCTCCTCTCCCAGTCTTTTTATAGTTCTATGCTGAATTGCTGTGGAGTCAGATGCCATGCCAAGTCTTTACTCTGTCACATGTCTGGGCACCAAGTAAGATAAGGTACATCTATGGATCATATATGACCGTGATGTCAATGCATGTCTGGACACGTGTCCGAAGACGTCTATTCTAAAACGTGTGTGTGTGAGGGGGAGGAAGGGGGGGTTTCCAATGAAGGGCAGAGTCCTTAGCAGTATTCTCTCCCCGTTTGAATGTAGTCCTCTGATGAAGAGTCTATTTAATATTGAGTGTCCCGAAATCTAGCCTAGCCTCTTGGTGTCCCTGTGACCCTGTCCCTGTGACCCTGTCCCTGTGACCCTGTGACCCTGTCCCTGTGACCCTGTCCCTGTGACCCTGTCCCTGTGACCCTGTCCCTGTGACCCTGTCCCTGTGACCCTGTCCCTGTGACCCTGTCCCTCCTCTGTGGCCAGGCCTGGTGCTCTGACATGGAGCCCAGAGTCAAGGGCTACTACTGACCTCTCTGGGCTGGCTCACGTCTACCTCTCATACTGATGGCATGCGCACGTTTCACATTCCCGCTGAGGTTTCAGATTCCATTTGAAACATTTCAAGTCAACTGTCGGAGTCTCAGGCCTACCTACGCACATCCGTCTGTGCACAGGAGCGTGTATACAGCTCGTGTGGACAGTCGGTATGTGTTTATCAACCGAAGAATGTGGCCGTTTTTGTAGTCCCTGGTAAAGGGGGGGGTCGTCCTCCATCCGAGGATAGTGCCCTCTTTCTTCCCTCACCCACCCTCCTCCACCTCAGAATGTTTGACTCCACACTGCAGCTCTGCACTGATGCTGAGTCCACAACGTTCCAACCCCCCCCATGCTCGCTTAAGCCCCTCACACAGAAAAACTAATCCCCATTGTGCTTTCGGAACCACCATCTCCAGCCATTGCTAATCCTGGATACAGTCAATGTTACACAACCACGATTATCAGTACAGAGAGATAGAGGAAGAGAGAGAGAGAACAGAGGAAAGAAATACTGGGCAATAGCAGTTGCATACAAACACACACGCACACACACACACACACACATCCCTAAATAACGAATGATGTTTCCCTGGATCCTTACCTTTGTACTGGGGGATAAACTTCCTGATCTCTGGTGGAAGGCTCTTGTAGAACTGGTGCTCGCGGGGGATGAGGGGCTTGCAGATGGTCTGCTCCCCGAAACGCAGCACACACGAGTGGCCCCCAACCTGGTGAACGAAGGGCTCAAGCATCACCCCTTTTCCGGGATAGGGTGTTCCATCTGCCTGCATGAGGGCTTCGAGAGCGGGACTCATCCTCACTCCGCATCTGATGGCTGAACTGGGGGGGGCCCACCACGGCGTCTGGGAGGGAGGCGGAAGAGCGGCCGCCCCTTTGGCTCCCTATCCTCTCGCTGTTCTTCTCTGGGCTGCTAGGGGGCGCTGCTGGAAGCCTGCGTCGCAGCAGGAAAAACAAAGGCCAGTGCAGGAAGGAAGGAGAGAGAGAAGAGAGGAGAAAAATCCTTTAGTTCCCTTCGCTTTCCAGGTCCAAGGCTAAGTTAGTGAAGTCCTGTGCCGGATTAGGATATTCCCCCTGTATGAGTGGGGCTTAATATGGTGGTTTGAACAGCTCTGGGGGCTGTATTTAGCTGTATTTAGCGGATAAGAGCGGGTGTCGGTTCCCGTCGCTTGCTGGTACTGAACTGACGTCTCTGCTGAGCTCAGAGCGAGAAAAGATCACAACATGACCCATGGCTCCTCCCCTTACCCCAGCCTCAACCAATCAAGGGCCGGCAGCTGTTGTTGGGTGGGGACAAACCACTGAGGACAGGAGCAGGCAAACAAAGAGGAAGAGAGAGAGAGAAGAGGGGGAGGGGAGGTCGAGCACAGAAAACACAACGGCGACAAAAACAGAAAGGGATGTTATAGATAGACACAGATGAAGATTGGAGTTACATTACCAAGACGTATTTCAAATGTATATACTGCGTAATTATATTTATAGATGCCGTTTCCATAACTGCTCTGGCAGCAGGTCATTAAAACATGGGGAAATTCCACTGCAAGAGAGACACAAAGTGAAAAGGGCTGATCTATGCTTTCCCTTTCCTTTCACCAATGTCACTTTAACAATCTTATCTTAGACGAGGCGGCTGAGGGAAAAGGAAACCAGAACCAGAAAGACAAGTGGGATAAGAGGGGGAGGAGGGGCTTGTTGTCAGATGTGTACAGAGGCGGGGGTCCCTGGCCCTTCCTCACAGACTGTGGATCATGAAGCCAAACAGGCAAACACACCTTAACAAACGCATGGTGATGCATGGTGATGCATGGTGATGCATGGTGATGCATGGTCAAAAGCTTAAGCGTACAACCGAGGGAGCACTAATGGAGAGTAAAAGTATTTTAGGAAATGATTGAAATGACTACTAAGAGTCTAACTAGGCTAATTACTGACAGTCAAGTATAAGCTGATGTGTGTGTGTGTGTGTGTGTGTGTGTATATATATATATATGTGTGCATGCACGCATGTGTGAGACACTACCAACCACTCACATGTTAATCCCCAAAGTCCAACTTGCTTTCTGGAATTAGAGCTGTTAATAATCGATCCCATAGCACAGTCCAGTAGCAGAGGTAGAACTCTGCCCCAGGACAGGCACTCCTGCTGGGCAAGGATCCTGGGACACCCGAGTGTGTGATAGTTTACAGCAAAAGTGGAAAGGTTCAGTACATTGGTGTCAAGTGGTGTGGAACAGTATTCCTCTGGACAACAGACCCAGAGTGTTTGTTAACTGTAATAGTGTGTTCGTGTGTAAGATTGTTTCCTTTCCACGTCAGTGTGTTTGCATGACTGGCTGCTTTTATAGCCTAGTCAAAGTTGGTAGATGAATGTGTCAGTGTTATGTCAGGTTGGCCTCGTCCCCTCTGCCATCACACGGGCCTGTGCCCAGGGACAATGGACCCCAGCTTGAACTGGCTGGGCCCTGAGCCCGATTACGAGAACCCCTCGGACTCCACTGGGCATGGCCAGGAACCTTCTAGAAATACACAGCACAAATCCAGAGATACCTTACAAGAGACATCTAGGTTCACTAACATTACTCTGGGCAAATTAACGTAGTAATAAAAAATATATATAATTGGATACATATATGCAAATCATCAGAAAAGGAAATTAGCAAAAAGGAAATGCAGTGCTAGGATAACACCTAGAGTGAGAAATAGAGTGGGCGAGAGAGCGTAGCGCAGACAGCGTGACCTAGAGAGGAACATGGTGATCGCCTGCAGCGCTAAGCTGAGGAATACACTTGACTGAACCACTTCTCCATCTCCTTCCATCTCCTTCCATCTCTCCCACTCTCTTTCCTTTTCAGCCTGTCTCTATGGCCCTGCTTTCCGAAGGACAGACAACCAGGGCAAAGCTACACACATGCACGAGAAGGACAGATTTCTTCCCAAACACACTGTGCTAATCCCCAAGACCATGCCCTCACACAGCCTGGCCTCCGGCCCCAGACAACACCGCTGCTTTGGGTTTGGTCCTGTTCTGATTTCTACCTTTGGTCATCATAGCCTTAGCTAACAGTCTATTCCAACCAGCTCTGTACAAGCCTGTCACCCTTCTCATAGATCAGGCCTGCCTGTTAATGTGTGTGTTATGGTGTCAGTGTGTGTGAGGAGGTCAATGATTGTGTGTGGCAGGAGCCAAGATGTGGGAGGAGTCACATGAGAGCATGTGAGATGGTGTGGAAGTGTCACACATGCCGTGACATCGGCACAGGCTTCAGCAGTTGAAACGTCAATTACTGAGGCGTGTTCCCTCTCCATCTCTCTTCCATCCACCCACCCCACCCCCACACGGTGTTGATAACAATGAGGCCCACTGACAGATCAAATATGTCTGGAAAAAAGCCACCTTTTGCCCACTCATGCTGCTCATTCAAATTCTTATATACATTTTATATTTTATTCTTTAAATGGTTTAATTTTTAAATTGTTTAGTTCTTAGAATTAGTTTAATTATTGTACTTTTTTTACTTAATTTAAGATCTGTATATGTTTATTGTCTGCACCTTCCTGCCACAGTAAATTCTGTTTGTGTGTAACATACATGGCGAATAAACCAAATTCTGATTCAAGGCAGAGGTGTGTTCAAGTACGAGTGAGTTTACCATTTTGCCTACCCCCTCTCTCTCTGGTTTTCCATTTCCATCCATTTTAGATGGAGAGATAGACCTATGAGGATCAGTTTCAAATAAAACACGATAGTCAAGCTGTTAGAAATATGTTATCACAAAGAAATGCCAATGTCTGAATGGACTGGAATAATATTCTGGGGTCCTTGTCATTTGACACGCGGAATACCAAAGAATACATCTTTTTGTCATTAACATTGCATCTAATAATACACACGCACATAGCCCAAACACCAACACACACATATACATAACACTGCTTGCATTCACACTGTCAACAGAACACGCACGTCAGTCCACTGCAGAACGTCACACCTCACGCGTGTCCCAAACACAAGGCTGGGCCCAGATGTCATGATGTTTACAGGGAAAACAGATGGAGCTCATGCCTCCCCACATGCAGACCTACACAGTGTCCCAGATTCACACCTGTGCCCAGGTGTTGTTGTTTCAGTTGAGTTGACCTGGAGGGGGGCGACTCGCCACTGGACACTTTTCAGGGTCATGACTGACAGCAAAGTATTTTGGGGGTAATTACTTTAAAAAGTATACATACATGTTGGGATCAAGACACTCGTAATGAGGTCCTAGCTGTTGAAGAAGCTGAGGAACTGTCTTGTGAAAGACCCAGAGGGCGCTGTGGGGTCTGCAAGGAGCAGGGGAGCTGTGGTGGCAGTTAGAGGTGACAGGGAACCAGGGTCACCACAGACCTGACCAGAGACCTGACCACAGACCTGACCAGAGACCTGACCACGACCAGAGACCCGACCAGACCAGACCTGACCACAGACTGACCAGAGACCTGACCACAGACTGACAGACGTCTGCTGAGGTACTGTCTGCTGCAGCGGCTACACTGCCAAGACAACGTGGCCAGTTTGTTGACTGACTGGGAAACACAAACGCTCTCTACCTGGTGGCGTACCTTGTGCAGCATACCAGGTTACACAAGAACATTCCTGAAATGTTAAACATGTACTATCCAAGGTATGCACACAAACTAACTGACGTACTAACTGCCTATACTCAGCACTACCTTCAGGCTACAAGTGTCCAGGGACATAACACGCAAATCACTAAAGAATGGGATTTGCAAGACAACTAGGCCAGCGCAGACACACACACATCAGCATAGCTGAGACTGGCCCACATTCTGAGGCATGGATAATGCATGGTCTATGTGTTGTCCTCAACATGACTTGAATGAAAGGTGAGCGAACACTTAGTACTTTTGCTGTCCCAGTTCAATACACAAAGCATGCTTGTTTAGCACACTTCCTAAAGAAACCACACAGACAATGTCAACACAATCCATTTGGCCTATGTGTGCACACACACACACACACTTTCTCTGAACCACTGATTGCAATGTTTAAATGCAGTACAGCTTCCCCTACTTGGAGATAAAAGGTGCGTTATCAGACGGACCCACAGTAAATGTGTCTTTGTGACTCACAGTGTCTTCATTTGAGTGGAGTCCATAAAGTCAAGTGTCAGTGTTTGTGTGTATGTATGTGTGAACACCTGTGTCAGGGAGAATGTATGAAGAGAATTTGCTTACTTGTTTACATTTGTAAGTTCACGTGTACACATGTATATTTGGGGTTGTTTTGACTAAACCTGTATTTCAGGAGGGTCCAAGACGAGGGTTAGCCTTCTCGCTGTTTGACCCCATTCTCTGGTTATCGTAGATCAAGGTGATTTGATCACCCAGTCTTGGAGAACTGTATGTGTGAGTGTATATTTATGTGAGCATGCTTACTAAGTGCTAGGTGATCAGTACTGAAGGAGCAGGTGCAGGACGCAGGCTGCAGTGTTTGAGTACTAAACACTCCTGGGGCACTCCTGCCCTCCCTTTTCTTGCACTCAACATAACCGGCATTCTGCACTGTCATACTGATGGAGCCCCCCTTCCTCCAGGATATACACCCTTAGGTCTGCTGGCTGGCTGTCTGACATCGCCCATGATTGGACTACATCCATCCGCTCCACCCCCTATGGCATCGCTCGCAGGCCGAGACATGCCCTGGGCCCCGCCTCCCTGACCCATATCCTGCTGGACAGCAACGACCAGCTTCAGTTTACCATGGAGTTTCTGAGCACTGGAAAAATGAGAAATGGCCTCATCCCTCAACCACCGTCCATCTCTCCCTCGCCATTTAGGTCAATTTCCTGTTCCTGTAAAAACGCTGAAGCCCATCTCTCCCTGTTGTGGGAGTGTGAGTGTGGTTTCCTTTCAGAGAGACAGTGCTGTGATAGCGTGCAGTCAGCAGGTTTGTTGGCAAACATCCCACCCTCAGCTCCCAGACTCCCCAGCTCTCAACACCTCCTCATGTGAAAGACAGACTACTGACTGCCTCGGGTTCTACTGCCTCGGGTTCTACTGCCTCGGGTTCTACTGCCTCGGGTTCTCCCTCACAGACACAACCACAAACGGATGCATACTTCTGACTGATACATCTCAAATTCTCCTCCTGGATATGACTGATATTCAATGGGTGAACTACAGTATACAGTCAATGGACAGAGAGTTCTGGTCCCCTTCCCACAGTCTCAGATCTACAACCCTTCCACCTCCCCATCCATTCTGTACCCTCTGGCTCTCTCTGGGGTGAAACCTACCAGACAAAAAAACGAATAGAACAAAACACACATTGTATGTAGTTCACTGAGGTTTGATGTTTCCTCGCACCCTGCTACACTACTTTACACCTACAAATAGCACTACAGTGTGCTTGTGTCAATTTCCAACTGAAATAGGAGGTGGGGGGGGCGGCAGAGGCTATAGTCCAGATGTTACCAGAAGGGCTGCGTGGATAGCAAGAGGATTAGTGGAGAAGGAGCAAGGGAGGGGAATGACTGAGATAAACCCACTTTCTGAGCTTGTACCCTGAATCTCTCCCACAACTCTCCTCTCTGAGAAAGGCCAGTCACTGGGGGAGCGTGGGCTATAGAGAGGAGCGGGGAGATCAAAGCTACAGACCAGGTAAACAGAGAACATTCTTTTCTAACCCCTCAGGCTTAGAAAAGGATGTCAGTTACACCTCTGAGTCAAGTTCATTACCAATGCACAGTGTCAGAGCTGTGGTCTAGAGATGTACAGAAATGCGACAGTCAAAATCAAGGCTAAGCATTTGAACAGCAGCCAGAAGGCGTGTCAACATGTTTCCCACATCCATTGGTGCTCATATTACCAGTTCATTGAGTATGTGCATGTCTCAACACCAAGACACTTTTATTTGCACCTTGAACAGCCCAGGTCTAAAAATATCTACAAACTCAAATTTGAGAGTGTCCCTTTCAATTTGAAAAACCTGGTTTCACAGCTTGTTGAACAAATAGTCCCTTTTCCCCTGCTGTTGTGTGTCATTTGGGTTGAATTATCCATGTAAAGTCATTTTCCTACTCAACAGAAGCTAAGGCATGCATGTATATCTGACATATATTCAAGAAAAGGCTCAAGACACACTTGTTCCGGGAATACAACGGTACCTAGGAATGATTTGCTGGTCATGATGTGAGTTTCCTCCAGGATCACAATGATTCTTACTTAGAGACTTGCTGCTCTTGTTGGTTAGCTGAAACTGATTTAAAATTCTCGCTACAGGTCCACTCTTGCACTTTTTTGAGGTTCATGTTGTGTAATTGTAACTTGTTTAACTACATGCTCTTATGATTCTTCGCTTTGGCACTTATTTTTTGTTTTTTTCACAATGTATGCTTCATGTTTGACTACCCGAAATGTTTGGGGATATCTCGTTGTTATGATCAGTGACCTATGCACTTTTGTAAAGCTCTCTCATGGAAGTCGCTTTGGATAAAAGCATCTGCTAAATCAATAAATGTAAATGTAAATATCCCCAGTCTGTAGTCCTTCCCTTGACAGCCCAGTGCAGACTGTACTGTGCAGTAATGCGAGGCAGATGACCTGCAGTCCCAGGCAGAGCGGCTTCTGAAAGCCCTCCCCAGCACGTGTACAGCAGGAAGTCACATGGCCTGGCCACAGGGCTAGAGCTGTCAAAGAGCAGACAAACAGTTCAGCAACTCCACAATGTGGAGGCATGCACCTAGGGACCATGATATATACACACACACACACACTCTGGAAATGTGCACGTGCACAGCTGCTCCTGACCCGCAGGCACACACTACTCAGGGAGACATTTCCAAAAAAACAAGTGGGAGCAACACTATATACAGCTCTATAGGCCCAGTGCAGATCCTGAGGCCCAGATGGAAACACTCAGACCTCTAGTCAGCAGCACAGCCCTGAGAACTGGTCTGCACAAGGCACGTGCACGTGCACGTGCACACACACACCCACCCACCCACATACCAGGACTGTGCTACTAGTCTACTACTGCAGCCCTGGATGGTATTTAGTGGAATCATGTTTGTTAGACTTTGCCGCAAACTAAATGTGGATGAGAATAAAAGAGAATAAATTGCTGTGTAGGCAGTGTTTGTCTGTGACTGTGTCTGCAGTGTCGAGTCAGAGTCGGGTCACTGGAGGAGAGTCAGAGTCGGGTCACTGGAGGAGAGTCAGAGTCGGGTCACTGGAGGAGAGTCAGAGTCGGGTCACTGGAGGAGAGTCAGAGTCGGGTCACTGGAGGAGAGTCAGAGTCGGGTCACTGGAGGAGAGTCAGAGTCGGGTCACTGGAGGAGAGTCAGAGTCGGGTCACTGGAGGAGAGTCAGAGTCGGGTCACTGGAGGAGAGTCAGAGTCGGGTCACTGGAGGAGAGTCAGAGTCGGGTCACTGGAGGAGAGTCAGAGTCGGGTCACTGGAGGAGAGTCAGAGTCGGGTCACTGGAGGAGAGTCAGAGTCGGGTCACTGGAGGAGAGTCAGAGTCGGGTCACTGGAGGAGAGTCAGAGTCGGGTCACTGGAGGAGAGTCAGAGTCGGGTCACTGGAGGAGAGTCAGAGTCGGGTCACTGGAGGAGAGAGCAAGCAGAGGTGGTGGTACAAAGGTCAGAAGAACACTGTGTCCTCGTGCTGTTTCTGGAGGCCAACAACGATTTCTAGGATTCTCACACAGATGTGCACACACATTCCTTCTCACATACATTTCTGTTGCTCTCTCCCCCCCCTCCCTCTCTCCAGCCCCTCTCTCTCTCCCTCTCTCTCTACCCCCCCTCTCTCCCCCCCTTCTCTCCCTCTCAGCACAAAAACATCAGTACCAGCCAAGTCTCCACCCTCTGTTTATCAGAAGCGACTGAACAGAGAATGTTTATGTCTTTTTCTGCAGCAGTTCAAGTTTCCTCACATATCGGTGTGTATGTGCATGCGATGTGTGTGTGTGTGTGAGAGAGAGAGAGAAACTGTGTCAACAGATTTACGCAACAACCTCTGAATTTTAACTGAACCCCATGACATTGAGTTCATCAGTACAGTTCGCTCAAAGGTAGCATCCAGTTCTATTAAGTAAAACATACTAACCCTCCTCCACAGAACAACGTTGGCTGTGGTCTTCTCAAACAGCCTGGTCGACTTTGGAATACAGACATTCTGTGTGGACAAGTAATAGATTGAGTGAATCAACAATATAGGGTAATATAGTTTAAAGCTTTGACCACTACATGCATGTTGATCCACTCATTCGACAGTGTATGTGTACTCTGCATCCCAGTATGGGACATACTAGATGGTAAACACCTGGCCATCCGTGTCCCGCTGTGCCGCAACCAGACTCTGGTATAGACAGCAGGAGCGGGGACACTCGGCACACTACGCACCTGCTGAAACACCACATCGTGCAAATTCAAAAATTCATCCCATCATATCTAATTCCACTCGTTCATTGAGGTTTCATCGTCACCTCTCTGCTCCCTCCTCCCTCTCCCTCTATTGACATTTCTCTTTCTCCTCACTCTCCTTGCAAGTCTCTCTCTCTTTCTCTGCTCCAATTGTTCACACATCATTATGCCTTCATGCTGGGGTCACACAGTGTTATTAGACACAACTGGGGGTTACAGACAAAGAACAGAGAAACCTCAGTCATACCCACTGAAGAGATCATAACCAAGCCAAATATGTTGTTGTCACAGCCATGTCTGGCCACTCCCAACCCATTAGCACGATGGGACCGGTTGCTGGAACAGGACATGAGGATCTAGAGAAGCTGGCGTGGCTGTTAAGAGCCGAGTCCAAAACGGAACAGAAACCTACAACAGGAAGAACAAACCTAACCAAGGGAGAGAACCCCCCAGCTCACAGTCAGCCCCAACACCAGCAGAAAACACAACAGAAAGGGGTATTCTGTCCTTGCCCAACACATTTCAACAAACAAAACCATGCCAAGAGCTAATTAGCTTGATACAATTAGGAGCCTGCCACCAGACTAATGCATTTTACTGGCACTGTTAAGAGTCTAGTTACTGCCATACACCAACTCCCTTGATTGCTACAAGCACAGTACTTGTAGATCAATATAAAAAGCTTTGATTTATGTCACTACTGACTCGACTGCGTCTGCCTGATCATTTCCCATCATGTTATAACAGCGACTACCATGGACGTGCACATGCTCAAATCAGCTACCGGTAGTCTGTGTGTGCGCTTTAAAAGCACAGTTCAGCTGTGACACAAGTGAGAACATCTCTGCCCGTTCCTCCCAGATCCACAAAAGCCTCTAATTGGCATTAGGCCTGAAGGTGGAGGGTGTGGAGGGTCTGTTGAAGAGGAGTGGAGCTCCCACGGAAGGCAGAGCACCACACCCTACTGGACACTTAGCCACAGCTAAGAGGCCCACGTGTTAGTGTGAGGGCTCAAGAGTCGTCAGGCTATGAAGTAACACGACTCTCTGCTTTTATGAGCTGGGGTGTATGTAGGTCAGGGAGTTCACCTATCCTACTTCCCCCCTTAATGTATAGAAGACATAGGAAATCGAGAGAAAACGGCATTTGATGTCAGAAGCTTCTGCATAGGAAGAGCAGACTGAATCGTGAGTTACGAAGGACGGGACAAATGGAGATGAGAGCAAGAGAGCGAGAAAGAACGATATGATCGGCACCCATGTTATTTATCACATCCTGATCCCAAAACTAGGAGTCATGTTCCGGTCGCTCTGCTGCTTGGAACTGCTATGGAGACACGTGGAAGGGGCAGCTAGTGCTATCTCAGCAGAGCACCATGTGAAGCGTTTACGTGTTAAAAACAAGGGTAATAAAATACTGGGACGGATGCATTTACCCATCTTCAAGCACCACATACATCTTAGTTTTTTTGGTAACATGGGAGATGAGAAATCTGGCAAAGATGCATTAAAATTATTCTTGTTACAAAAAGTACATAAACACTGGTGCCAAAAAATGTATCAAGACAAAATAGCATGTATTCTGTCATTTCAAAACACGTGTAAAATTTAGTTTTTTAATTCTGTCTCTCAATTTAAGTAACGGAGTGCAGGGAGAGAAATGGTCAGACCTTTCTTGGTCACGTTTTCATGAACATAAAATGTGTGCAAGCCCCCGAGCTCTGGGGGGACAAACTCCACAAAAGTCGAAGTTGACAATGAAAATTGGGAGAATTGGGGAAATGGAGTAGTGTGGGCTTATCAAATCACTGGGTGTGTCTAAACATTTTGGTCTTCATTTTAAGATACCTTCTAGTTTTATGTTACTTTTATATTAATGTAATATTAACAAAATTACTCCGCTCTAAAAGGTATCTTTTAACAACTGACATTTGCATTTTTTCCACTGTGTCAAATAGCAATGACAAAATACTGAAAAGTATATGAAAAAAGTCTTTCACATACTGTACACGTAAATACTGCCCATCTGCGCACACACAAACATGGAAGTTGGTTTAAAAAAACGGTTTCATAATGAAAACTGTTGATTTAGAGACAGGAGGTCAGAGGTCAGGATGTGAGCCCTTCTCAAACTGTGCACGTGTTTGAATGTGCTCGTCTTTCGTCAAACTTTGCACGTGTTTGAATGTGCTCGTCTTTCGTCAAACTGTGCACGTGTTTGAATGTGCTCGTCTTTCGTCAAACTGTGCACGTGTTTGAATGTGCTCGTCTTTCGTCAAACTGTGCACGTGTTTGAATGTGCTCGTCTTTCGTCAAACTTTGCACGTGTTTGAATGTGCTCGTCTTTCGTCAAACTGTGCACGTGCTTGAATGTGCTCGTCTTTCGTCAAACTGTGCACGTGTTTGAATGTGCTCGTCTTTCGTCAAACTGTGCACGTGTTTGAATGAGCTCGTCTTTCGTCAAACTGTGCACGTGTTTGAATGTGCTCGTCTTTCGTCAAACTGTGCACGTGTTTGAATGTGCTCGTCTTTCGTCAAACTGTGCACGTGTTTGAATGTGCTCGTCTTTCGTCAGTCAGTCTGCAACACAGTGTGTCGATTGTGTATTCCGTGTATTCTGTATGACTGGTACTGTCTGGATGACTGATCTATGCCTTTGTGATATTTAGCAGTAGAACACTCAATGTGACAATGAGGTGTGATCAGGGTGTGCTTGGCCATCCCACAAAACATGGCTGGAGTGAGTTTCAATGGTCACTGAATCAATTGTGCTACTGGTGTGATATTCCTGTCCAGTATCTTCAAAGCCAATGATCATTGTGCCGGGCTGATACTTCCCTCAGGCTCTCCGGTCCACGTGTGAGTGTCACCCTCCTCCCAGGACAGAGTGCTTAGTCTAGACCAGGGACCCCAGTGTCACCCTCCTCCCAGGACAGAGTGCTTGGTCTAGACCAGGGACCCAGTGTCACCCTCCTCCCAGGACAGAGTGCTTGGTCTAGACCAGGGCCCCAGTGTCACCCTCCTCCCAGGACAGAGTGCTTGGTCTAGACCAGGGACCCAGTGTCACCCTCCTCCCAGGACAGAGTGCTTGGTCTAGACCAGGGACCCAGTGTCACCCTCCTCCCAGGACAGAGTGCTTGGTCTAGACCAGGGCCCCAGTGTCACCCTCCTCCCAGGACAGAGTGCTTGGTCTAGACCAGGGCCCCAGTGTCACCCTCCTCCCAGGACAGAGTGCTTGGTCTAGACCAGGGCCCCAGTGTCACCCTCCTCCCAGGACAGAGTGCTTGGTCTAGACCAGGGCCCCAGTGTCACCCTCCTCCCAGGACAGAGTGCTTGGTCTAGACCAGGGACCCAGTGTCACCCTCCTCCCAGGACAGAGTGCTTAGTCTAGACCAGGGACCCAGTGTCACCCTCCTCCCAGGACAGTGCTTGGTCTAGACCAGGGACCCAGTGTCACCCTCCTCCCAGGACAGAGTGCTTGGTCTAGACCAGGGCCCCAGTGTCACCCTCCTCCCAGGACAGAGTGCTTGGTCTAGACCAGGGCCCCAGTGTCACCCTCCTCCCAGGACAGAGTGCTTGGTCTAGACCAGGGCCCCAGTGTCACCCTCCTCCCAGGACAGAGTGCTTAGTCTAGACCAGGGCCCCAGTGACAAGCTCGGACACCCTTGATGCCCTAAATGGTCTAGTCTGAATAATTATAAATGTGGTATTTTGCCTGTTAATGTCTGCAATGCAGTGAATAAAACTATAGGACAACAAGAATGTACCTGACAGTACAACTGCACACACACACACACACACAAAGGACCAATAGCATATTAGGCAGGAGGTCATGATGTTTTGGCTCATCGGTGTATAATCCTTATCCCATGTTATAATCCTGCAAAGCTCCACATTAATATGAGTCTCTCTGGACTTCTGGCCATGTCTATGAAGAGGAATATGCATGTGTAAGTATACATATGTATGAGGTAGAGGGTATTTGTGTGTGAACTAGGATGTGCATGTGAATGAACATGAACATGAACACTGCTGCAAGTGTTTAAGTGAGAGTGTCTGCCTGTCAGTGTGAGTGAATGAGTGAATGAGAGGGTGAGAGATACTGCAGTTCTCTGCCTGTCCCAGTGCATGTAGAGTGGTGCACGTGTTTCTGCAGAGGCTAGTGAACGATAGCAGCACCCTGCAGCCCAAAGCCCTGTCCTCCTCTCTCCTCCCTCTGTCCGTCTCCGTCCATCCCTCTCTCCACCCTTCTATTACCCATCTGTCTTCTCTGACACTCACACAGCTTTCTCACCTCCTCTCACAGTCCAGATCCCTCCATCTTTCTCTCCTCATACTAATCCTTCCCTCAAAATCAAATTCTGTTCGTTTCAGTGCTGTGAGATCTTTTCGGTATGATCCTACTCTCCCTCCAGTCTTTTTCAACCTGGTTCTACCTCGTCACCCGTGTAACGTGTGGGCATACACACACTTTGTCATCCATTTCAAACCCCCCCTGCATCACTCCCATGTCACTTTGCCCTCTCTGCGTCGTCGTCACACAATCGAGCCTCATCACTTACCTCGTTCACCCGCGCTCGCCCCCGTCCTTCCTTCTCACACTCTCACATCAACCCTCTCTGCGGCAGCGTGGAATTTTACAGAGCTATGCAGTGCCTGGGCTGGGAGAGCGAGGGGAGAGACAGAGAGGGGGGGGGAGGGAGGGAGAGAAGGTGAGGATGGCTGCTACCTGACACAGAGCACAGATAACCTGAGCCAGTTTACTGAAGGACATGACACCTCACCCGACACACAGTGGAAAAACACCAGATAGACAGACAGGACAGAGAAACCCTGTAGAACTGCAGAGAAACCCTCTATTTCTGGACACTCCCAAATACATTTCTTTATTCTTTGTTCAATATGAAAGCTACCCACGCACATCTGTCCTACGCACTTGCACATGCTGTGTGTAGAGTAGATAATCACGACAGCGCAAATGATACCCAGTCTGTTTGCATCCATTGAAGAAATGGATGAAAGGTAGGTATGAGGAAACTACAGTCTGTGAAGCAAAGCCCCAAACTTTTATTAACAATACCATCTATTAATCTGACTGTTTCCCAACTGGGACAGATTAGCACAGTGAGCTCATCAACCAGGAAGGTCAGTGTACAGACTTGAATTTAGGCTAGGAGAGCCTCTATTCCCTCTCAAATACGTTATTAATGTACTGAGAAACCAGAGCCTATGTTACAACGGGAGTCTCCAACCTATAAATACTTAAACCTCTGAATAGAGTGAAGGAACTCGCCCACGACAGGCTGAGCTCCACGCCAGTGAACTGCAGTACATCTGTTGCGTAGCCTCCAACCAGAGTTCTCATTCTATTTCAATCAATAACAGGCAGCTGGCATTAGGGCACCTACAAAACCCAGCTGATTAGCACGTGGTGTGTTTTCCAGCTGTACATCATTTGACATCTATGTTTGTTCAACCCTGACTGATGCTGTTGGGGTCTGACTGCGGTGCGGTCTGTGTGGTCTGTGTGGTCTGTGTGTATGGGTAAGGTGATGATTCAAGGGGTCTGCAGATTGCAGGCATGCCCAGCAGAAGATCTAGCAGGTGGCAGAATGCTGCTCAGTTTCAGCCTGAATATGCACATGCCACTCCTGAAAGATAAAGGCTGTTGCTGATGGTGCTGTCTGATGTTCCTGTACTCCTAGCCTGCACTTCCAAAGTGGAGGTGGTGATTTGTAAATGATGTCACAAGTGGTGGTGATGAGTAAGCCAGTTGAGGAAAGTGTACAGCTATAGTCATAGTGTGTGTGTGAGTGTGTTGTTGAGGTTATTTAATGTGCCGATTAGGTTTGGTTTATGCTGCAGCAGTGGAGAGAGGCTGGTGATTGTATAGCCTAAAGCACTGTGTGTGCGTGTGCGTGTGCGTGTGCGTGTGGTGTGTGCGTGTGCCATGGGTCGATGGCCTGCGTCAGCAGTGGTGAGCAGACACTGCAGAGGCTCCCGCACTGCTGAACATATTTCACACTCATCACTGCTCACAGCCAGTCACTCTGGCTGTGTCATACCACGCATAGACAGTTTTTTTCTTACAGCTACCTAGCTACACTATGCAATTACTGAACAAGCACTCGTACATCCTATATAAAACAGAAATATGTAACAAATATGTATTCTGGCATCACAATCAGATTCAAGGCAGATGTTTTCCGTAAACTAGTGTCAAATAAGTGGGCAGGGCTGTGATGGATCTGACCTGTTAACACTCCCGTATCAGACTGGCCTTGACCAGAAGAGGCCCGGGGAGAGGGAGACGGGGAGAGGGAGACGGGGAGAGGGAGACGGGGAGGCCCAGGGGGGCCTGAGGGCACAGTAAAGGACAATGATGTAAAAAGCATTGGAGAGGCCATGCTGCAAAAACCCCAGTCATTCCTTCACTAGATCCCTCCATCATTCCTGACCCTATTTGCATCACTCTCTCTTTCCAGACGGGCGCCAAGGCATATCACCCCCCACTGGACTGGCCCTCGGACCTGGGCCAGCGACGTCTGCCAAGCTGGACCGGCCCCCTATGTCCTCATGTCCTCTCCTGCAACCACCCAACCCAATAAAACTGACAACAAAAACTTGGCAGCATGCACTTTCTGGGAATATACATACATGGAAGGGTTAGGTGAACAGGAGTGTTTGCAGTTTGCTCCCATACAGGTGCAGGGCACAAGTACCTTGACTGTAGATCAAAATCAAAATGTATTTGTATAGCCCTTTTTACACGCAAGCATCTCACAGAGGGCTTCACATACGCCCATAGAGCTGCCCCTCAACCAACCTAAACCCTCAAGGAAGACAAGGAAAAACTCCCAGAAAAACTCTTGTGTACTATTCCAATGGTTGTGTAACTCTGACCCTGCGCACAGCGTTACTAAATCCCTGAGATTAAGCCAGAGATGGAACAAAAGTGAGACTGAGAGGGAAAAGTGGACAGGCGTAGGCAGAGAGAGGGACGGAGGCAGGTGGTTGGCTGCCAGGGAGCAGCAGGCATTTGGCCCAGTCTCCCAGAGAACAATGAGGACACCAGACAGAGAGGACAGATTAGCCTCAGAACACACACACACACACACACTTGTGCAAACACGCAAATACACACACTTACTCTTGCAAACGGGAACACACACAACCACACCTCGGTGACAACACTAAAGAGGTCAAACCAAGGCTGTTGGCAACAAGACAGCCATTACAAGCGTTTCTCAAAAGACCAATGTGATGAAATTAACTCCAACTAAATAGACAATTATCGACGACACGAAGACTTGATTCCTTAGCTTCCTGAGCTCCTCTCTCGGGGTACAGTACCGGAGGGGGGAAGGAAACTCATTCAGCTGTATCTGGAACAGCCCTCCCAGGACACAGCTATTTGAACTAACAGAAGAACTTGAAATGAGAACAAAAACCTCAACCCAGAAAGTCTGAGGCTGCTAGAATGGAGGGAGAGAGAGAGGGAGGAGATAACCTTCAGTGAGGAGAGCTAAAAACAGCTCGAGTGTTTAATAGGAGAGAAAGAATGAGGTAAATTAGAGCCTGTGCCAGAGAATGAAAGGACAATCTGACAGAGATAGAATATAAAAAGGTTAACATTTTAATAATGTAGTTAAAAGTCTTGCAGGTTAGAACATAATACTGTCCTCCAACCCCTGACCATCTCAAACATTTATCTCTTAGCAATTATGGCACCATCAGCAAGACTATGTCCAGATCAATGTTTGTGGTCAGTACTACAGAGGTGCCCGGAGTAAGGAGAGATGCTTCCTGCCATGACTTATATCAGATGACCAAGGCTCAGATACAGAGGGACTGAAAGCCCCTACCTGACCCAACGCGTGAGACTGAGACCCATGCTGTTTTAAACTAGGTCACCATCTCCCATTTCCACTTTCACTATCCACC
Source organism: Mallotus villosus (assembly GCA_903064625.1). Classification (NCBI taxonomy): domain Eukaryota; kingdom Metazoa; phylum Chordata; class Actinopteri; order Osmeriformes; family Salangidae; genus Mallotus; species Mallotus villosus. The sequence continues at coordinate 161,342 of CAEFZP010001429.1, read as the reverse complement.
TCCCTCGCCAGCCCCTCTCTTTCACTACGCATCACATCGCACCACCACCACCACCCCTCCACTCTCTCTAGACAACATGCACTCAAAGCCTGTCCTCAAGATGTGTCAACATCCAACTGTACATTCAGTACACACAGTGGACGTCTCTGTGCGTAGCATGAACACTGCATGCAAAGTGTGGGGTGTGTGCTGTTTGAGTAGCCTACCTGACGGCCTTCTCCTATGGTCTGTGAGTGTACAATGTGTGTGTGTACATGTATGTGTGTGTGTGTGCTTGGCCATTCATTTCCTACGGTGTGTATCGTAGATCCTATGGGTAAAACCATGACTTCTGTGCAGCTTATTGTAACTAAGAGAAAACATGAACATAACTCCCCTGAGACAGGGTCATGGCACCTGCTTGGTTGCCCAGATACTTAGACTTTGCTTACGTATGAGCCACGAATAACTATCTGCTGGTGACTGGTTATAGCAGCACAGCCTTCAACTGACCACACGCTGAGGAGAAGCAAAACTGCAGAGCTCCAAGCACAACTCACAGAACACTGTCCAATAACAGGTATGGCAGGTATTTCCATAACTGGCTTTAATGAGAAATATTAATAGTCATAGGTAGTAGGGTTATACTTAATGTCAATGAGATGTGTTTTTTGTGCGTGGGAATGGTTGTACTGATCATCATACAACTCCAGTCTATTGAAGAAAAGTAGATGGTAATTAGGCCTCTTCCTCTTCATTATAACTCAGTAGAACATTGTGTTCAAAGACAAACATGGGAAAGTGATGATATCAAAGTTCGGATGGAACATCAATGACATTTGTATAACCCAGCCCAGCAATGACAAGGAATTGTAGCACATTTTGTCCATCATGTTTCAAAAGCCCATTGTTACAGTGCCAAGGTCATTCTCCAAAACAGAAGGCCACAAATAAATGTTATCCCAGCCAGGGGTGACAATACATATGTTGGGCCCCATGAATAGATTGCAATTTGGACTCCCCCGTCCTCCCATTTTCGGTATGTCGGGTTTTTCATTCAACAAATTTCCAAGCTTTTCACATTGAGTGCCCTGGGTAGTCATTTCCACTCTTTGCCCTACTTTGAACGCCCCTGATCCCAGCAACTTTAGACTGGAGAGGAGGATATATACATCTTAAAGTAATCTCCATAGAAGAAACCATACTAACAGTGCACTGATGGAGGATCCATTACTGTCTGGAGGCATCGTCAGGGTCCTTCTGATGCATCTGCAAACTCTGCACTAACTCCAGTGTGAGAAAACCTTTCCTCACCCCTATCTAGATTCCCATTCAGGGATAGGTCACCTCAAAACGTGTCTTTATAGAGCAAGACATTCTACACCTGCTGACACTGGATACCACATCCATTTTCCATGACTGGCCAAGGGGAGGATCACAGAGGACAGATGAGAGCATGTGCTCTCACGCATACACACATTTTAGATGGCCATCTCAATAACTACGTTAAATTGGACAATTACGGTAGTCGTCAAAACGTAGACTCCACGGATATGACAAATCCTAACACTGGTTCATACAACTTGCTTACTTATGACCTTGCTTGCTAATATTTTCATGCACAAATCAAAAAGGTTGTACTAAGCCTTAGTTACTTTCTCTTCAGTAGGCCTACGTATGTACAGCAAGCTAAAAAGGTCTTCCTGAAATCCAAAATCTACCAAGTGTGCAACCATGTGACGACTCCACCTCACCCACCAGCCATACTACACGTGGGGACATGCATGTGCATACTTAAAGTAGGCTACTTTAAGCTTTAACTGTAGTCAGTAACATTAACTAGACTTTCAGGTAATGATTTATCCAAGACAATAAACTCGCTGCTCGTTACTTTGTAACACATTTAGCTCTTTACATACCGTTTCATTGAGCCGAAATGTATCAACATTCACACATGTGTGCAGTCGCCCACGTGTTCCTCAAAATGTGGGCGGGAATAAGTTATATCAGTCATGCATTGGTCAACAAGACAGGGAGAAACTCCCATTCGATCGGACACAGGCCTTTTTATGGATTTTGTGACGGGTCTTACAGATAACTTTTCTCGAATTTGAAAGGTTATTAATCATTTACCCGTGCAGGTGTCAGGTTATTCATTGTCCAAAACATCTCAAAAACGTAAACTGTTTTCGGAAGGGATTACGCAATCTGTCATTTGTATTTAAGAGTCTCTCACTCAGTATGATAAGATCTGTTTTCTGCGCCTGCAGTCATGGCCTCTAAAAACACACTTTTGGCACATTTTGAAAATAAGACCCAAAACGTGAGTGAGAGGGGGCCGGGAGACTCAATGGATCAAAAGAGAGTGCATTTAGAAAGACAGGATTTGTGTTTGTGTGCTTCTTCTGCATGTGCACTAGGAGCCTACAGAACGCTCACGTGCACACTCACGTGCACACCCATGCATGTACAACACACCACATATGTGCCCCTTCCCCCTTCTTGCTTGCCCTTGTTCCATTGAACAGCTGTTTTTCTTCTGGTGCCTCCTAGTTTATTTTGATCTGTTTCTCCTTCCCTTCCGCTATCTGCATCCCAGGCTGGAGGGTATGGTGGACCTGTGTAAACTCATCAGAGCCAGGGAGCACACCGCGTTATTCCTAAGTAAACACACAGAGGCAAGATAAAGGCTCAGGACCACACCTACAGAGATGTGGTCAGCTCACCTGCTACTTACCCCTGCCACTAGCCACTGTCTGCACAGGTAGCTGTCATATAGGCTAAATGCCACCTTCAAAAGTCAATGGCGCATGTTGACCCCATAATCTTTTCCATCTATTTCCAACCTACCGCACGACGCTCCTTCCTCTAAGTTCTCTGAATCAGCATGTAGTTTGTATGTATGACTGTGGTACAGTAAGTTGTGGTCAGCTAAAGGTCTTCATACACTTGTTATTATCTGTCATCAGGGGACTTCAGACACGTCCTTTAGATGTTAAGAGGGGTTTATGAGCTTTCTGCTGTGTCAGCTCTCCAACACACCCCAGCTCTGAATCCCCCCACACTCAGCAGACAGACAGGGAGCCACAACAGAACACATCTGCAGGGGGCCCAGGTCCATGGCAACTGTAACCGCTGACAACAAACAGCAGTGAGCTCTTATGCCTGAACACTTGAGGTTCCTCATTCCCAGCTCTAAATATAAAGCTTTGCCACACACAGGTCAATGGAGGCTGATGGCCTGATATAGACAACTTTGTCATGCTCAATCCTCTGAACATGTTTACTACCTCTGTGGCATGCTACTCAGTAACTCCTGTTACAACACCACTCCAAGTCCTGAGACGGGGAGGGGTCATTCAGGCCCTGTGTGAGGACATCACAGCTAGAGCCTGGGAATATACTACTCTGAGCACTGCTAGACAATTGCCAATCAGAGCAGCTTCCTGCCACTGGGCATAGCTCTGACCTGAACCACATCGTGTGGTTTCAAGTGTGTTATTTATGATTCAGAGAGAAAAAAATACGTCCTGCCATTAAAATAATACCCTAGTTGGGCAGCAGATTCATGTGCCAGGGGGTGTGTTCCCGTTTCTCCTGGCATAGACTTGAAGATATTTCAAAGAATATCAATCAGTGCTTTCAGAGCTAGTTTGGCAATGCTGTGCCTTAGCCCTGGTTAGCATTGAGCTTTTTCTTTTGCTTCTGTCTCCTGACACTATCTTTATTTGATGTTATAATACACTCACCATGGAGGTCATGACATTTGCTTGGCTTGCCTTGATTCAGGTCACACTAATGAAGAGAGCAAGCACAGCCCTCTGCTGTATCCGACTCCTCACGACCGGCTCCACCTTCTAGACAAACACGCTCCGCAGGCTGTATGTATGCTCGAATGTCAAACTAAGATGTCATACAGAGCTGACATATTGGAGTTTATGAATTCTATACCAACCCCAGTTATGTAGTTTAACCAGTTATTACTCTGGTGCAGCATTATATTTTGTGTTACCTGAGGGAGAGGCAAAAGTCTTTGTTCACAAGTCATGTTTTACAAAATATGACATACAATATATAATTGAAGGTTAGAACAAAGACATCAGCAAACCAGTGTCAAACTAAAGTCAAAAAATAATTTTGGATTCATTAGTGTTTTAGTAGAAATAGGAAAACTGAAAAACAATGGATCTTGTACTGAACTGTTCAGTGACATTTAGATACTACGTACTGACTGACATTTACACTTACTGACTGAATGGTGTTTCTGAAAGCTGTTACTGTGCTGCATACAATAAATTGAACTGTTGAAAACAGGCCACATCTTCTGACCTTTGACCAAATACTAAATGTCAAAAAGCAAGATATAATTATTGTGTTCTAAACAAAACCACAATCCAAGAATATTCTCATAGAACAGACATGACAACTTATCCAATGTGTGCTTCACAGTTTATCACATCAGTGCTGCCCCAGTAGATTTTGTCGAGTGACGCAAGTATTGCTGTGATCAAAGAATAAATACAGTTTATCTTTGATATGACATTGATTAAACAACAAGAAAATCCATCCCTGCTGCTGTGTGTGTGTGTGTGTGTGTGTGTGTGTGTATAGGCAATATGTGTCTCCAAATCAAACAATGAGGCGATTCATCCAGCTCCAAACAAACGACAAATAGCTCACATTCTGTTCCCTGCTGCCTGTTGCTGGTCATTCAGGAGTGGGCTGACTTGCTGTGTTGTTTGACTTCATATCTGTCTCAGGCCAAACCTCATCATGTTGACTGACATAATGGAACATTCTGCTGTGTTGTAAGGTGGCACTGGTCAAAGCTCACACGTAATGTCTGTCTGTCTGTCTGTCTCTCTGCCTGTCTCTCTGTCTGTCTGTCTGTCTGTCTGTCTGTGTGTGTGTCTCTCTCTCTCTCTCTCTCTCTCTCTCTCTCTCTTTCTCTCTCTCTCTGAAGTTTAAGAATTATTTTCAGTTCTAGAATATCAATTCTGTCTGAGTCATGTGTGATTGTGTTACAGTAAGTTCAGGAATCATCTGTAAAGGTGAAGTCTGTATTTGATCCACCAGCAACGTCTTGTATACAATGAATTGATGTTGTTGTTGATTCTTGTGCTTTTAGGGATGTAGTTATGGCATCAAAACACTCTGGACTTTCTCAAGTCTGGAACGGACTGCTTGTGTCCTGCTGCACTCTTTCCTCACCAGGGAGCCAGTCTGGATCATTTATGTTTGTCAGAGAGCACATGTAGGGCTAATGACAGCTCATGGGACGACCAATTGTACTGTGTGTATGTACCCGTATGTGTGTGTGTGAGTGTGTGTATGTGTGACAGAAAGAGCTTTTGTGTGCAAAGGTTTGAGTCTTTTACTGTAGATAAAACTTATGTGTATGTGTTTAATTGTCTTTTAGTCCCATCTTTCTGTCATATTGTGTGTGAATGCATTCTGTTCAATATGCAAGTCAGCAATTTGTCAGCTAATTGTTCCCTGTTTGAGTTATTCCTGGTAAAAACGAAACCATAGAACAGACAAAGGTGGCGAGGAACGAGGAGGAACAAGGAAGTGAGGCCTGTTTGGGCGTCAGCTGAATCATAACAATGTTACAGTAATTGTGTCCTTGAAACTCTTTTTCTGTAACTGACTCGAAACAGGACAATATGCAGTCGTTTGAATCCATTCAGAACAGTACAAAACCGTGCTTGACAATCAACTAACAGTTTAGTGAACGTACACTGAAAAACAGGTCCTGGCCCGTACAAGATATGTTATCTGGTCAATCATTAGCTTGTCTACTAAAATGTACTGAGGCCTTGTCACACTTGCCGACATGATATCACAGCGAGTGTGTAAATAAACCTCATTCACTTGGATCATAATATCCATGTTTATAGAAATTCAGACTTCAGAGGCATTCAGGGGAAAAGTGGTAGGCAAAAGTAGTTTACAGTATGGACTGTATATATGGGTTCTTCTACACTCAGAAATGAACAAATACACACATTAAAATTAACACCCCATCTTGGGTGTTATAATATCCATGTCCTTCTAGCACAAACAACCTCCAGACTGGAGAAAAGATTAAACTCACAAACTAACGGATATGGCACTAGTCAATACATCAAGGCATTGAATTAGAGCTAGCCAAACTGTACTGTATAACCTAGAGATGTAACCTTGAGATGCTTACATAACCAGACAACAGAAGCAGTATTGAAGCATGTTTGAACCACATACACTAAGATAATACTACCATCAATGCAGATCACATAAACGTAACAGACCTTCGAATGGGCAGATTTATTTCTTTAATACATTTTTAAGGTTAGGGTTAGTCACAGAAATTGAACGATCATGATAGCGGAAATGCAAGTGAGTATAGATGAGAAAACAAGACAGTGCTAAAATCTATAGGCACATAAGGCGTGGCTCAGATAGTGTGCTCTGGAGTGTGGAGAGAGGAGGAGAAGGAGGAGTACAGAGAGATGGGGTAAGAGGGGGGGCTCTGGAGTGTGGAGAGAGGAGGAAAAGGAGGAGTACAGAGAGATGGGGTAAGGGGGGGGGGCTCTGGAGTGTGGAGAGAGGAGGAAAAGGAGGAGTACAGAGAGATGGGGTAAGGGGGGGGGGCTCTGGAGTGTGGAGAGAGGAGGAAAAGGAGGAGTACAGAGAGATGGGGTAAGGGGGGGGGGCTCTGGAGTGTTTGGGGAATGATGGGGGAATGATGGGGGCATGGACATTGTCTGTTTTCAGTTACTGTTACGTAAGAGTGTTTGACTAGTGTGTAAACATCCATGTGTGACCTTCCTGACCCCTCAGAGCATGCCTTTCATCACTTCTGAAATTACAGTCAGATGCCCCCACACTCTTTTAGATTTGTTTTTTTTAGCTCTTTTTAGTAAACAGGACTAGGCAGGGATAAACTATAAACTAAATATTTCAGACACACAAACCATGACAAAATAAATAAATACATTTTAGTTTGGTTTGGTATAAACAAATTATTGTGGAGTGGTTGTCCAAAACTGAAGACCAAGCATAATTTGACTAAATCTGAACGTCAACCACACATGACTGTGTTGACTTACATGGCAATATTAACTGTTTAAGGACTGGTAATGTGTATATGACAGTTTGCGATAAGTAATGGTAATAGGAATGTCAAGCTACGTGTCTAGCCAGCCGACCATATTTGATAGGAGACATACTGTACAGTCACCTCATTTCAAAAAGCATCGGGCGGAACTGTGCACCTGCTCAGTCTGCTAAGGAGTCAGGTGGCTGAGTCGTTTGGGAATTAGGGTAGTCATTTGAACGATGCCAGTTCGATTCCCGGTCTTGCAAAATTACATTGTGTCCTTTGGCAAGGCACTTCACCCTACTTGCCTCGGGGAATGTCCCTGTACTTAATGTAAGTCACTCTGGATAAGAGCATCTGCTAAATGACTAAATGAAATGTAATGCTAAGACTCTGTTTACTTTATTCATGTATCAGCTTAAAATACTGATATGTTGTCAAAATATATTTATATTCCTTTCTGTACTGATGGAACCAGCCACCAGGCTAAACTAATTTCATTGAGCTCTGACGTATGCAGTCTGTGACCTCTTAATTTTATTTTTCTAACAAAAAACATTATTAAAGTCTATGCTAAATGGTTATTTCTATTGGTTTCGAATGTCCTCAGATGTAAAAACAAACTCAAGCAGTAGATAAATGGTCGTTCAATGCCCCCTTGTGGAATGTTGTGTGTAAAGCTTATTTGTCCTTTTTTATATAATCAAAATCAATCAGAATTAGAATGGGCTTTCTTCACCATGTAAATTCACACAAACAAGGAATGTTCTGTGGCAGGGACTTAAGTGCATACGATAAACATACAAATAGCATGTATCTATAATAGTAGAAAACGGTAATAACCTAATGCAAGGTGGAAAACGCCTGGCTGTTTTAGTTTCATAAGTGCTTCGCATGTAGGGTGTGCAGAATAATGACATATTAATTTAGGCACTGATGTAGGCACTGTTAAATTACTAAAATGTCATAAAGCAGCTGAATGTACCGCTAAATGATCCCACAAAAAACGAATGCTGCCGAAACCCGGGATCGAACCAGGGACCTTTAGATCTTCAGTCTAACGCTCTCCCAACTGAGCTATTTCGGCGCCATGTTAACAACGCGATTATATTTATATTTAAAATTACTATATCAATAATGGCTACAAATTGGCGACTAGTCCTTTTCTGGCAACTAAAATCAGGCAGAATTATTCCAACTGATTACGCACAAGACAAGGTTTAGGGCTAAATTATTCAGAATGTGTATCTAATGTAGATGAAATAAATCGTATTGAGAAATAACCTCCGGAAGCGAGCTTAAACTTTTCTTTACAAATTACATGGCACTGTGAACTCTCTGGGTTACTGATTTTTGTAATCATTTTAATTCGGTTCTTAATCATATTCATGTAAGTCTACATGCATAATTGAATAGCCTACTTTGTCCTCTACACACACTTGGGGTCAGAGCCAGTATCTGACAGCTGAGTCAGGAGACCAGCTGCACAAAGCAAGCGAAATCATTAATGACAGTTTAGAAAGGGCCTTTGTAAGAAATGTAAAGGTAGTTTTAATGTAAAAAATAACAGCAATTCATTTTCCCAAACTAGAATAAATAATAAAACATATATAATTTACGTTTCCAGAGTGTGGCTATGAATGATAATGTATTCATTTTCTTGGCAAATAGGCTACGGGCCATATGAAAGCATTGTGATAATATTTTAGCGTAATGGATTATTGGTAATGACTGATAAACACAGTGTCTTGAAATAACATATAAATAATTTCCCAGATAGTGTAACAGTAGACAGTCTTCCTGCCTGGTTGGTTCCTCATCCAACAGTAATACCAGGACTAATACTGCAGCAATTGTGGGGGTGGTAGTTTGGCTCTCAAACTCGTTACATCTGCATTATCTTCCAATTTTATCGTCAGTGTTTGTATTTTCTTCCTGTGGGCTGCAGTGTTGCTCTTAGTACTTATTTATCCTTCCCTGCTCTTACCTCATCCCTCCCTCTTTACCTGTCCTCTAATCTCCTCTCTCTGTTGCTTTGGCTTCTTTCTCTTCTGCTCCATCTCTATTTTCTCCTGCTTCTCTTCCTATCTCTACTGCTCCTCTCTCTCTCTCTCTCTCTCTTCTTGCTGATCTTTCCCTCTCCCGTTCTCATCTCTGTTTCCCCCAAGGTGACTTTCCTTCCTCCACAGGCATTGCAGATGTTTTCCATTGTTCTGGAAAGCATGAGTGTGGAAAAGAGATGAGAGAGACAGGGAACAAAGGTTGAGGAAGGGTGGAATGTCGGAAGACGGGGAGAATAGGATAAGGAGGGAACAGGAGGGAATTGATGAGATTAACAGGAGGATACAAATGATATTACTAACTGCACATTCTTTGGTGTAATCAAATCAGTATCATACACATGCACGTGTGAACACACACATATATATCTATACAGTACACACCACCTGTTTACAAATACACACACATATATACCGTATATATATTGTATACAAACACACACACACATGTCTGTTATTGACAAAATATGTTATTTTTTATTGAAGACATCCTTACAATTTGCCTGTTAGAGTTCTATAAAACACGTTTCTTGAAATTTGACATGAATCCTTTTTGGCATGTCTGATTAGCACTGTTGTGACACCAGAGAGGGGCATGACGACACACAGATGAGAGGAGGGTGAGCAAACAACAGTCAGCAGGAAATACTGTAAGAATCTGGGACAGTTGCTAAATTTAGGGATCAGAGAGAGAATGAGAGCAGAAGTATGTACAAAGGAGATGTGAGTCGAGGGACGTGAGGGAGAGAGGGAGAGAGGGAGAGAGGGAGAGAGGGAGAGAGGGAGAGAGGGAGAGAGGGAGAGATATGCCCATGGGGAGAAAAGGGATTAAGGATGCCCCCAGCAGAACAGATCTGAGTGTTGCTTGGAGCCAGGAGAATACAACTATATCAGACTGTGATTAAAATGTTCAGACGTTTTGACAGGACTAGTCATGTGCAGTATAATTGGGCTTACTAAATAAAACCTGGCAAATGTGATGTATAACCAATTTAAAAGGGTTGTATGGAATCAAGGCAAACTCTTTTTTTCAAGGCCACACCCATTCCCGTTGCTAAAAGAGGTTGTTCTGAATATATCATATACTTACGTGCGTGAACAGTGGCAAGGAGGTCTTATACTGCTTTAACCTTCCCGCATGGCAAGAGTGCTTCTAAATTGGTTGTGAGCTCACCCATTCTCTCTTTGCATTATTCTATGATGTTGCTTGTCAATGGTTGTTCATGATTAATAGAGAGGCCCCATGCAGTTAAAAGGTTGCTATTTGAATGCGACTAATTAGTGACTATCTTTTTAAGGGTCTTCTGGTGATTTAGCATAACCAGATGGAAGCTAGATTGATGTCATACATGGTGGGGTTTCAGTTGATCGTTTTTCATCAGGCGACATGCTTCATCTCATTGCTTGGGTGTGGGAGTGTGTCTGTGGGTGTGTGTATGTGGGAGTGTGTATGTGGGTGTGTGTATGTGGGAGTGTGTATGTGGGTGTGTATGTGGGAGTGTGTATGTGGGTGTGTGTATGTGGGAGTGTGTATGTGTCGGTTTGTGTCTGTGTGTACTCTCAAAAATACGAAGAAAATCATAGATAGTCAATTTCTTTAATACAGACTTTGTTCTTCTCTATTAAGAAATACAATTTTAGTGACACAATAGAAATCATGTACAATACTATATCTCTATTCACATGGTCATAAATGTACAGAACAGAACACACATACATTAACACAAATACATTAAGTGTGATCTCTTCACATGTCCCACCCACTCAGGATTCTGGCCAGCAGATGATTGTGACCAAAAAACTCACTTCTACACCTCAACCCCATAGCTGGATATTTCAATATTTACATCCCTGATAAAATGTACATATATAAATACACAGGATGTCTCTTCCTCTGCCTGGCTCTGACTGGTTAAGAGGAGCAGTGGATGTAGCCCAAAGCCCCCCGCGGCTCATCCAGGAGGCCATCGTCTAAACAAAGTGTTTCTAATAAACATGTAGAGTAACATTATGATTCTATATCTAACACCAACTATACTGACGAGATGAGGGCTGGTGTGGCGGTACAGAGATAGAAAGCCCTGAGGAGGAGGCTGACGGAGATAGAAAAGAAACTGGACTTCTCCAGGACAGCTGCATGGTGCCACAGCCCCGTCTAACTCTGGAGCTTCTGATGGTCCACAGTGCTGCCCTCCACACTGCCCTCCAATAGACTCTACACACTTACAAAGTCGCAATGTTCTGTCCTGTCATGTTTAACACTGACATTGAAAAGCGACCTCTTGTTAACTGTAAAACGTTGTCTTGTGTTAAAATTGCTGATTGCATGCCCCACTTATGGATAGTTGGAGGGACTGATGCTAAATATTGCCCTTTGATGACCTCAGTAAAATTGAAGAGAGATTTCAGTATATCCATACTGTAATATTCACATAGTTACAGTTGCGCCATATGATTTGTTTGTTGACCATGTCGATTAATACGACATGACAAAGCTAACTGCCTGCAATCAACAGATGTTGTCACCCATAGCTTTAGCAATCCAGGCTAAAAACAAACCAATTCTTAGTTTACATCCAATGAGGCTCAATCATTCCTTGAGATTTATTGCACATTATACCACACATACACACACACACTCACACACACACACACACACACACACTCACGTACGCACGCACGTACACACACTCTTGCTTATACTTTTATGATGCTTATTCTTGTAAAACCAACACAACATTCAGCACCATCTCCACTGAGTACCAACAAAGAACTGAATTAAGACATGACTAATCAAACGATACAGACTTGACAGTGATTCTCACTGAGAATAATTGGTGTGCTGGGTCAGTAGGTCTTATGTGCTTTCACAGAGGAGGATTAATACTACATTAACTATGTGCATTAAGGATATGTGTACGCGCATGGCCATGAAAGGGTATTTATTTGTGTTCTTTTGAAAATATGTGGTGTTTTAAGTGTGGTAGCAGTAATATCACCTATTGCCAGTAGGCAATGCAATGGAGATGGCGGTGGCCATCTTGCTTGGCTGGGCTTCTAATAACAGGCTGTATGTTGAGAGCAGCCTCTAATTGGAGCCCTGGGCCGACCTGCGTTTCCACCTCTCTGCATGGAAAGAGAGATGACAACCATGGCTCCTGTGACCGTTGTAAACGAATAGCTTCTATCACTGAATATCTCACTCTTATGACTCAACACGCACTCACTCTCATTAACACTCAACCCCCACGCACACACACACACACAAATTGCCTCACTCCCTCACTGCCTCCGTGAGGCATCGGTCTGTGGCATCGCTGGCCTCCACTCGCGGCTTGCGTGCCTTCCTCTGTCCTCCCCCCTCCACCCAGGAGTTGTGGATGACAGTTCCCCCGCTTGGCGCTGGGTCCACCTGCAGCATCGACACCACCCTCTTCTTGACTCGGGTCTTCAGCGCACGGCGCAGCTTCTGCCTGGTGAAGGCGTAGAGTAGGGGATGGAAGATGGTGGTGCCGTAGGCCATGGCCAGAAAGCAGAGGCGCACCCGGATCAGGCCATCGCTGGGGCCCAGCGCCAGGATCAGCACGTTGACGGCCGACAGGGGAGCCCAGCAGCCCAGGAAGGAGGAGATGATGATGAGGGACATCTTGAAGACCCGCCGCTGGCGCTCCCGCCGGTCCCGGTGGCGCCTCACCGCCCGCCTCAGGGCGATAATAGCTGACACTGATGCCTGAACACCCAAGGAGGCCTGTGGCTGGGCCTGGGGCTGGGCTTGGGCCTGGGCCTGGGGCTGGGGCTGGGATTGGGGCTGGGATTGGGGCTGGGCCTGGGGTTGGGGTGGGGAAGTGGTCTGGGGTGGGGAAGTGGTCTGGGTCTGAGGGACCACGGTTGGGTCTTGGTCTGGGGTCTGCGGGGCAGGGGTGGCGGGGGTGGTAGCCACAGGGGTGGTGGCAGCGGTAGTGATACCTGTAGCCCCGCTGTCAGAAGTGACCTGGGTGATGATGGACAGGGGCGGGGGTGAGGCGGGTGTGGGTGTGGGGATGAGGGGTGCGTGGGTGAGGTGCTGGGTTTGGCTGGAGGAGGCTGTCTCTGCGGCGGTGGTTCCTAGACTCAGGTCCTTCCTCTTCCGTCGTCGTCGCCTCACCCGGCAGCCTGAGTCTTTGGAGCGTCCGGCCACCCCGCCACGCATCATGTGGGTGCCGATGCGGATGTTGAGGGCCTGCAGGATACGGGAGTACGTAAACAACATGACGGCCACTGCGATGAAGAAGCAGGGCACCTGGAGCAGCAGGTGGTAGTACATGGCCATGCCCGTGTGGTAGCCCTGCCCGCCCGCGCACAGCAGAGTCCGGTTCTGCCACTCCAGAGGCAGGTGGCCTGACGACTTGAAGGAGGAGGACGAGAGGATGGAGGGGAAAGAGGGGGAGGGGGAGGAGGAGGAGGAAAGAAGCGTGGGGACCAGTCTGGTGGGTAGACCCGTCGACGTAGTGCTGTCCCCCTCTGTGGTCTCTCCTCCCCCGTTCCCTTCCTCCTCCTCCACCCCGGAAGAAAAGAAGTCTCCCTTCCAGGAAGGGCAGGAAAAAGACAGCGAGGGAAAGCGCCCACACGGCCGCCAGCAGCAGCGCCGCACGTCGTGGGGTGAGCAGTCGGGTGGCAGGCCGCACCGAGATGTCGTAGCGGTCCAGGCTGATGACCAACACGTTGACGGCTGTGGCTACACTGGTGAAGGTCACACAGGCCTCGTGGAAGCAGCACAGCGTGGCCAGCCCCTCCCCACCACCCTCGCTGGGCAGCAGGATAATGGCCACGGTCAGTGGCAGACACAGCACACACACCAGAATATCCAGCACGTGCAGGTTGACCGTGACCAGGTTACTGACCGAGTCGACCAGGTTGGACTGGGCGCAGTAGAGGACCAACACGGTGAGGTTGCTGCTGAAGCCCAGCACCAGCTCCAGCATGAGCACAGTGGTCAGCGACACCTGGAAACCCAGGGGATACGGTGCGCTCCATTCTGTTTCCAACCCACCCACAACCCCCTCCTCCCTCCAGGAGGCCGGCCCCCTGCCCGTCGCTGGTCTCCAGGAGGTCGCTGTAGCCTTCGGTCTCCATGGACACAGCAGCACTCTTTCATACATATCAACGGCGATCGCCTCGCCAGCCCATGCTCCGCGCTCTCTCGCTTTGGCCAGGCACTGGAGACGGCTCGGAAAATGACTGACAGGTTCTGTTCTTTCTCTAAGATACTGTGGAGAGAAAGGGAGAGGGAGAGACAAAGCATTTCCAGTTAAAGTTCAACTTTGTCTGTTTTGTAAGTTTTTAAAGAGCCCTCTCTCAGCCCTCAGTCAAGAACATGACGTGTTATATTTCACAGGAAAAGTGCAGCCATGAAAACAACTGAAAGTTTGATTCCTGTTGTGCCACTGGTGGTATGGCCAGAGATGAGACAACAACAAGTTCAGTGAACATGGAAAGAGTTCAGGGTGGAGTGGGAGTCATTTCTCCCAGAAGAGTGTGTGTGTACAAGTGTATGTGTGTGTGTGTGTGTGTTTTGAGGCAATAGGTGAGCAGATGGAGATGCTGCAACCAGCCCACAGCTTTTAACAAGCCATCGGGGAGCTTTTGTCCGACAGTGCTTACTCACTCTCCAGCTCATTCATTGTGTTGTGTTCACACACACTACTTTGAGAAGACTGGTGGACTAATCTCACTTCTCATACAATCTCTCAGTGGGTGGTTCCAAACTTACACAAAATGTTCTTTCCCACAAACTTCCTGTAACAAAACAATCCTGTAACAGCCCCAGAGAAAACACACCACCGCACCACACATCATCTCCACACACAACAACCAATCATGATCGTGTACACAAAATGACAATGACATATTTGATCAAATGTTCAAACATTCAAAACCCCTTCTAAACCTCTCCACACTAAGCCCTCTTTCTCATATTGATTTGACGATCCATGTAAAACATGTCTGCTTGAGGAGGAGTTGAGCTCTGAGTGGAGCTGGCTCGTTCTGCTGGCTCGTTCTGCTGGTCGTCTGCGTCGCGTGGGAGAACATGCCGCACATCTCCACATAGGAGCCGTCCAAATGAGTGTGGCGTCGGTTAATAGTTTTCAGAGGGACGCGTAATGAAGACGAATGGGTCAATGATCTTTAGACAGTATCACATAAACAAGGCCAAGCTCCCCTGTCTCGCAGGGCATCTCTCTGTAGTCTCTCGTATCGTGTGTCTCTCTATCGTGTGGAGAGCTCTAGTAGGGTGCTATATAGATATATGGTGTCGAGTGATGAGACATGAGTAGCGATAGAGAGAGAGAGAGGAGAGAGTAGAGCGAGAGAGAGTGATAGAGAGAGAGCGAGATAGAGAGAGAGAGTGCTAGAGTATAGATCTCTATATCTATCTATATCTCTCTATCTCTCTATCTCTCTCTCTCTATCTCTCTGTCTCTCTCTATCTCTCTCTCTCTCTCTCTCTCTCTCTCTGTCTCTCTCTCTCTCTCTCCATCCCTTTAGAGGCTTCTCTCGCCTCCCACCATCTTGCTCTATATTACCTCTCCACTTTGATTCTCTCTGAATTGCCTAGCATGTGCAGTGCTCTCTCGTCGTGACTGACCGCTCTGGAGCGCTGACAGGAGACAAGCATCCTCACGATGCATACCAAAATACCAGACTGGAGAACAATGAAATACTGGAGAGGCCTCCTTGTTAACAGAATAGAAGAAATGAGACGTGATGCCCAATCCTATGACCTTGAATCCCTTCTCTGAGGACCTGTCAGAATCATCGTTCTCTTTCTGCGAGGTCCCTATGCGGATAAAGCAGTATTTTCTTTTGGGTCCTGTCGAACCCCTATCTCCCTGCTGTCTTGGAGACAGAACAGAGAGTCCTTCTGTGGAGACAGGCTCCCCTAATCCACTAATGGATTCCGTGGGGTTTGTGGTGTCGCTGGAACATTGATGTAAAGTATCATCGACCTGCCAGTTTATAGGCCTGAGGCAACAGAGAGCAGAAAGCACCACACCCCGTAGCCCTCCCTGCCTCATTACACTGGGACAAGGCGTGTCACACAGAGGGCTACCTCAACCCAATACAAGATTGTCTTTTATATTGACAGAATTCATGGCAATAGATAATGTGCTGTTAAGAATTTTTTTTTATGGTCAAGGATTGTATATTTACGATATCTCATCTGTGGCCTCATTTGCTCAAATGCCCACACATCGCGCTTTAATAGATGGTTGTTTCACAATGAAAGTGTTGTGTTGTGACAAAATATCAGTACATCTCAGTCATAATGAGTTATTGATTAGGTGATACACATCGAGGGAGGTAAATATACACACAGTCAAGGGTATCACGGGAGGGAGAGAGACATCCTCTTTCAGAGCTGTAATGTGGAGTCAAAAAACTGTGTTCCATTCCCTTTCTTTGTCAAGGAGAACATGCAAACCCACGACTGTGCCAGGACTAGGAGAACATATCCAGTGCTAAGTGACTTTCTGAATGTGTCTTGTTTTATACAACGCTCCTGATCGTACACTTCAAGGACACATTTGTAGAAGACATGTGTATATAACCAGCACCACCACAGGGACCCTGACGAGGCCAGGAGAATAAACAAGGCCACCAGACAGGACAATCCATGGAGCACAGGGGATTCCAGTGATCCATCACTGCAAAATATTGATCAAGCTGAAAGTTAATTATATATCTTTGGTGCAGCCGTTAAGTCAATTGAACACTGTCACCG
Organism: Mallotus villosus; assembly: GCA_903064625.1. Lineage (NCBI taxonomy): Eukaryota > Metazoa > Chordata > Actinopteri > Osmeriformes > Salangidae > Mallotus > Mallotus villosus. The sequence goes on along the minus strand of CAEFZP010001429.1, from coordinate 144,460 downwards.
AGAGGACTAAATGTCAATTTAAGGCAATGAAGTCATTGCAAAAACAATGTGTGAAATTATGACATTTGAATATAGTGTGATATGCCAAAGTTACACCTTCATTAGCACGCTGTTATTTGTGTGAGGACATGGATGTCAAACTAGATTAAATCCCCTAATTCCTAACGTAGGGAAAAGGTAGAATGTCTCTTTCTCTCTCTCTGTGTCGCTTGCGGATGAGAGGAGGATGAGATAATGGATGATGTACGCATTTAATCTCTTCAAGTACGTGACATGATCATCCCTCTCCTAAGGGAAGCTCTGGCTTTGTAACAAGGGTCTGATTGCCTGTGCTGACACTGTGAGTAGCCTACGACAACTCAGATCCACCGTCTTTTACTGACAAAGTGAGCACTATTACACTATTATTTTGTTTAACCTTTATTTATCCAAGTTTGTCTCTTTAACACAGAAACACATTTAGCAAGAGAGGCCTGATAAGGATGGAACAATCCTGAGGGTCGCTTTACAGTACGTCAGAATCAAACTGAGATTCATTTTAGACATATAATCAAGAAGGCTTAACACATCAAACTCACTGTGGAAAAAGAGACACTACATTACCAATGCCACCACACACACACGCACACACACACACATGCACATGCACACGCACACACACACACACACACAATCTGCTGTAAGGCAATGTGTACTTTGATGGGGACAAAAAAAGATATCAGTCTAGAAGAAGCTTTTTCAGATGAGCAGCTGGGACTGTAACCTCAGGAGAGGAAAGCTCATGTCCTGTTTCCCCTCCTGTTGACAGGGTGAGGAGGGAGGAGAAGGCAGAGAGACGTACATCCAGACAGCACTATAGCAGAGCTTACACCTCCACATCCAAAACTGTCTTTTTCTTACTAAGTAACTGCTGATGTGGCTCATCTGAGACGCTCCACGAGGACGTGGTGATTCACACTGTTGGTGTCAGTCTCTGTTCCACCCCTTCAATTCCTCGCATATTGAGACCGATTCTAGACTAGTTGTGCAGTTAGATTCAGTTTGTGTTTCCAGTCCCTCTTTAAAAGACAGGTGTTGGTGGCTTTGTAGAGTATATGTACTAAGTTTGTTTCTAAGTTTGAGTTTTTGAAAGTCTGTGTTCGCCAGTACGTGTATGTGTGTGTGTGTGTGTGTGTGTGTGTGTGTGTGTGTGTGTGTGTGATGGTAAGACCCCAGGCGGTATAGTGGGCTTGTAGACAGTGGCTCACAGCAAGGTGACACTCCTCAGACACAAAGCCCAGCAGGCTGGTGATTGACAGGCCAGACACAGATGAAGGGGACAGCGCAGAGTTGAAGGGACATCCAGCTCATGATATATTTATTAATAACCTAAATAACAGTGAACAGGAGGGGAAAAGACAACTCTCCAGGTCGTAAATGTTGGATGACATATCCAGCACAGCTCCCAGGGCACATGCAACAATGACATCTAATATGTAACCACAGCATGCAACTAGTTGTCACCACACCCCCAGACGCCGATCCAATCCCGGTTGCCTCTGACGGGTCTCAGTTCCCGGCCTCAGAGGCTGTGTTCACACTAGAGCCTCGTAGCCTCACGGCCTCTTCTGCTGCTGCTTGATGTTCACTGATGTCCTCTAATCAGACCAGTTCTGTCCAGATCCAACCTATCAAGTGGTTGAATCCAAGGTCTTTCGTGTCACCAGTCGACAACACAACCCTCTCAGCATGCAGATCAGCAAATAGACTGAAACTAGGAGAGGAGGAGTTTAATTGAATTTGAACTCAAGATTCAATCAGCACACAGCTAGGTCATTAGAAAATGTAAAGCAGAATCTTTATTGACTTACTGCTGGGTTATTTGTTGTTGAGGTTCAAGAAGAACACAACATCTCTCCCGTTTGCCATCACGACCACACAGCTGATGACCATCAGCTAATAACAATATCCACTTGAGACCAGTCAATACATAAACATGAGTATAGCCATGCTATATCTGTCACTTGTGTGTTTCTACTCTTATGTTCGACCCACTCCACATCTCCAGCTTGTTTATCTTCTTTCTCTGCGCCGTCAGAGAATTGGACAAGATCCAGGAAGCCCAAGAGGAGGCCTCAGCATTCAGACACTAAACCCAGAGACTTCTGCCTGGATCACTCTTGTTTATTCATTTATTCTTATTCCATCACGTAAAACTATTAGTTAAACATATTTAGTTGCTGGAGTAGTCTTAAATAGTAAAATGTTCTGCATAGCAACAACACCTCAAAGATCTCTGCCTTCTATTTCCACCAGTGACAGGTAGCCATCTCCTATACTGTAGGCACAGGGACAGGTAGCCAGCTCCTATACTGTAGGCACAGGGACAGGTAGCCAGCTCCTATACTGTAGGCACAGTGACAGGTAGCCAGCTCCTATACTGTAGGCACAGTGACAGTAAGCCAGCTCCTATACTGTAGGCACAGGGACAGGAGACATGCTCCTATACTGTAGGCACAGTGACAGGTAGCCAGCTCCTATACTGTAGGCACAGTGACAGGTAGCCAGCTCCTATACAGTAGGCACATTGACAGGTAGCCAGCTCCTATACTGTAGGCACATTGACAGTTAGCCAGCTCCTATACTGTAGGCACAGTGACAGGTAGCCAGCTCCTATACTGTAGGCACAGTGACAGGTAGCCAGCTCTATACTGTAGGCACAGTGACAGGTAGCCAGCTCCTACACTGTAGGCACAGGGACAGTTAGCCAGCTCCTATACTGTTGTAGGCACAGGGACAGTTAGCCAGCTCCTATACTGTAGGCACAGGGACAGGAGACATGCTCCTATACTGTAGGCACAGTGACAGGTAGCCAGCTCCTATACTGTAGGCACAGGGACAGGTAGCCAGCTCCTATACTGTAGGCACAGTGACAGGTAGCCAGCTCCTACACTGTAGGCACAGGGACAGGAGACATGCTCCATTTAGCCCTGTTGTGCTGAGCAGCAGACAGACAAACAAAGTATCAGTGGATTTGTTTCCAAAACCATGCTACCAAAAAAGCAGTTTTATCCCTTGCATGCCAACACACATCCAAAGGTGGTTTAATCCTGCAGTGATAAATGTAAAATGACTTCACACCTTAGCGAGAGAGTAAAAAAAGAGAGTAAGAGAGATGTAGAATATTGATCAGAATGCGAGGGCAGTGAGGAAGATAAAAGGGAGAGAGGGAGAGAGACAGAGATGGAGCTGGGTTGTGGAGCGATAGTCCACTGCTGACTCATAGCTGTCTTAGGTGTTTCTAAGGTCCGCAGTGAGACAATCGATCAAAGGTGTAATTTTCCCTCTCAATTCATCCAGCAGTGCCAAGAGCTAACCGCCACCACCTGGGACAGCAGCCTCCCTGGCAGCCCAAGAAACCTGCCTCTTCAAAACACCAGTTCTCTCCACAGCATCGACGCTACTGGCTGAACCAGGTATGCCTGCGTATTTCACACAGGTCTGGGTGAGTTAAACATAAACTGATATTTTAGGTGTACTGTTGGAGAAATGCTAAAGCTGGCATCACTCTATATAAACAGCATATTTCCCCCCCAATTTCCAATCCATAGAAACCAATCCATACGGACACACACACGCATATGCATGCCTCATCCAGACACACACCCATGCAGGCACGAGTACACACACGCACACACACTAGGTAATATCTTACACACCAGCCAAACTGCCACCCACACAGTCTTACTCATGTTTTCTGCAGATAGAACTGAAGCTGGATCACCATTAGAGCAAACTGACATATTGTGCGTTCAAACGACTGCTGGATCCTTTCCACTGTCTGTGCGTGCGGACGTGCAACTGAGAGATGGAGCAGAAGAGATTGGTAAGAGGGAGGGATGGAGGGATGGAGAAACGGAGGGACACTGTTGGAGTGGATAGATGGGGGGAGGGAGTGATGGATGGGAAGGAGATGTAGAGGTACAGATAGATGCTGAGTTGCGTAGTCGCTTGAGGGTAATGTTTGTGCCCTGTTCACTCCCTCCATCCATCTCTCTTTTGACCACTCCCAAACCTTCCTCCTCTCCTTCCATCCATCATGCCACCACCATATGTTCCTGTTTCTGTCTCCGTTATTGTGCTGACTCTTCTCAATCTTAGTGTGATGCACAGTATACAGACTTTAAAAATGGCAACATATGGGCAAATTCCGTTTTGTGCCTTAACTACATTCCCGCGTTAGAATACAGAACACAGGGTGTGTGTGTCTGTATGTGTTACCTAACTCCAGAATCCATTGTCATCATGTCCTAGACTACAACCCAGCCCAGAGCCAGCTAGTTATTTTGCCATTTCAAGTACCATTCCATCAATAAGCCCAATCAAGGCTACTCTGCAATCACACAGCTTTTTATCGAGAGAAAGAATCCCGAATCATGTATGAAAGTAGCTGAAATCAGGCTGGGGCTAGCGGTTGGTTGAGTCATAGACTGAAATGCAGTTTGACATACACTGCATGCATGTGAACGGTCATTTTTTCTTTTGTTTGATTATACACCAATCCAGGATGTGTCAATGTGAGTGGATCAATGACAGACTTGTTACCCAGTCTTGCATCTGCCTGGCATAGGGGATCATTTGCTGGGAGGGAGAAGGGTACTTGAGTGAGGAAAAAAGGAGGGATGAAAAGAGAGATAGATCGTAGATAGACAGCTAAGGGATAAAAACGAGAGGAGTGTAAGAGAAGACAGGGAGTAAACTGACATGTTGAGAGATGAAAGACCCTTGTGCTCGGTTCAAATGATGAAGTTATTTCTCTCCAGAAGGCAATTAGAACTCAATTATTGCCATTTATCTCCTGCAGACAGGACTTAATTTGGGCATGAGGGGCCTAGGGCGTGGGTCACAGATAGCTCTGCTATCACACTATCATGACAGACCTCGACACCTGAGGGAGAAAGAGACCAGCACCGTACCAGCACTTCGCCCCAATACATCACACACACACACACACACACACACACACACACACACACACACACACACACACATACACACAAACACACGCACGTACACACAAACACACACACACACACAAACATATACATTGGTTCCACTTTTCCACATCAAAATCTTCTCCTGGCTCTCCTCCATCCCGAATCCTTTATCTTTCCATCTCTCCATTTCATTTGCTTTTCATGTTGTGTATTTAATTGGTTCAGTCTAGCTTTTAGATTATCCCATCTTTATCTCTTTTGTTTTAGATAATAAATTGCACTGCATTTTTATTTAACATATTCACCCTACTGGCTGATTTAGGGGAAAGTCATGCAGACCTACAGTACAGTAAAGAGACGCGTGACAGGAGATTTGTGGTACAGACTCAAAACTCAGTAGCTGACACACATAGGCTACCGTACAAACAACATTGTATATTGAATAACTATGGATGTCAAGTCCACCAAGTGTCTCCTATTTTATATTCTCCATATAACTCCAATTGAACATTAAGACCTACAATGTGTCTATAGGAATAAGATCTGTATAAGAACATTCTTGAGGAAAACTACAACATGAATAACATGTACCCCCCACTTGTTTATAATGAATCACGACAGCCTCGGCTACTGTGTATCATCTAGCTGAGTGACACACCTAACAGAAGAATCATCAAAGCTTCCATAAATATAAACATGCACAAATGCACGCATGCGTAGATGCGTAGATGCGCTTGTAAATCCAGACAAACACGCACATGCACACACACCCACACACAAATGCACAAAATACACAGGGATACACACTAAATACAGGAACACACACATGTTCAATAGAGATTTGAGTGAGAGGAATGGGAATAGGTTTTCCGAGACAGTCCCTTTGGAATTCACAGCAGGCGCTACCCAAGGAGGAATAAAGAGGAGGGGCAAATTCAAAACCCACTCCTCTCTCACAAAACATACATCCACACTTTATCCAGAAATAGTGAGATTTACTAGTTTAGGATGCCGGATACACAATGGTCTGTGATACTTTATGCCATTCAAAGTGTTGTGCAGCCCACTAAAACAGAAAACTTAAAGGGAATTTCGAACAGATTTACTGTTAGCCTTTTACATATAGCAAACTAAAGTAGGTCACACTTGTTTACCTAGGTTATAGTTAAAGTTACAGCCTTCACCCTGGTGAGACATGGTTGACTTTATCTAGTAGGCTGATAATCCTAACTCTAACCCTACTTTATGAACACATAATGAATCATATGTTGTATACGTACATTTCTATTAGAATTTTTAATTTTAGGATTTAGGCGCAGGTTTCAATCCGATGCTACTTTGAAAGTTTATCATGTGACATGACTCATCTTCTAGTCTATTGTTTGAACAGCCTACATAACAGCAGCAGCCTCAGGTGAGTAGAACTCTGAGGACATCAGTGCACCACGACGCTTATCGTGATTTATTAGCAACAGAAGTGGGAGATGATGGTGACTTAGTTGGGTGTCGTTTTCAGTGCAACACCATGGAGAACAGCAGAGCACTGACTCCGGATAGGCCGATGCTATGTTGGGAAGCGACCCGTTCACAAATGTATCGATATTCTTCACAGTTATAACGTTGATTATCACACTCACATGTCTCTGACATTCTAATATAGAGCAAAAAAATCCAACTCATTAATCATTTGGAAAGCAACATTGACAGTGAAATTGACATGCCTGATGTGATTTTTCAAACGAAAAAAACTGTGACCGTCGTTAAATTACACATTACATGTAACCAGATAGTAAACGACAATCCAATATATAATTTAATGTCTTTAGGTTAACACGTAACTACTTACCACCTTTCACTGGTTTATGAGGGGAATTCCCGCTACATTCTACTGCAGGTGTCCGCGCGCTGCGCTGTCTCTCGCCGATTCACTCCAGAGCGCTCCAGGACAGCCGGCTGTCAGCGCGCGACGTGATCGGAATAAATTCACGCCTTTGTGGTGTCATAAATATTATAGAGCACAGGATTGGAAAAATTCTCCACGGGACAAGAAAAAGAGGTTGGTAGTGACCTTTTCTGTTAATAAATCAGATAATTCCTTTAGCATTTCTCTCTCTCAGCAGCCTATCACTCTAGACCTCTCCACACAGAGCAGGAGCATCCCACACTTGGACCAGCCAAACGCATAGATTATCTCATGTACTGCAGAGGGTAGCCGCTCGTGGATGCAGTCCTTCCATCCCTCCAATACGGTTACTCTCTGCAAGCACCGGGTAAGGGAGGGAGGGAGAGGAGTGGGTGGATGGAGGGAGGGACCGTTGTTAGTTGGAGGGAGATAGAAGAAAGGGGAAGGAGGGGTGTGTGATACAAGGACGACCTGAGATTTCTCAAGGGTGAACGCTTTCGCTGTAGTAATTCAGCGTGATTCCCCAAAATCCCGGCATATTTTCTGCTCTAATTGACACACAGGGCAGGCTACTACGACAGTCTATTAAACCCACTTCACCTCATGTCTTTCGGAACCGAGTAGAGGGGATAGGAGATACAAGAACGACAGGTGCGCTTGTCCCAACATAAGAACTGTCGAGCTGTTTCTTCTTGCTGACTAAGTGATACGTATTCAGTAGCCTATAGCTAGAATTGCAGTTTTATGAGATTATTTATCTCCTGTCTGTCCACTTTTACACATTAAATTGAAACGGGCTCTAGTGTGAGTTAATTTAATAGTAATTTGGGGTGAACACAATTTGTTCATCATTTAATTTAATGTCAACAGTCAGAGACACAACGGACAAGTGAAAAAAATGGCTCACACTGTCTAAACAGCTAGGCTATTTCAGACAATGGGAAAATCGTCTGACATTGATGGACTATTTAAAATGACTTCAATCCCAGCATGTGAGCATGTGAAAGCCAAATGATAAATGATAAGATATTTCAAACAATGTCAGAATAATGACTAAGGTTACTCTTAGATGACACATGGACAAGGCAGAAGATGTACACATTGTGTGTCCATTATGACCTTGAATAAAAACATGGATTCTTCCTGATTTTAATTCAAATTAAACACACACACACACTCACACATTATTTACATTGTTTAATTCAGTATTCATAAACAGACTTCTCTGGACTTGCACGCTGATCAAGAGGTATATAATCACCACAGGGTCACTAAACTTCTCACAGCCAGGGATGATCTGAAAACAGCAGAATTTCTGCAAAACAGTGGGGAATGGACAGGTAAAGAGGAAACGATAAAGAGAGAGGGAGGGGGTTGAGGGAAGGGGTGGGGGGACTACCAAGACCAAAAGATTCTTGGAAAAGGATCGGGCAAGGTCGGGGTAATTTAATTGGATGCTGCAACACCTTGTGTCTGACATTCTCCCTTGCTCCTCCCCCCTGCTGTATTGTACTGGTACAGAGCACTGGTACACTAAGGAGCTTTAATGCTATTTCCGTGTCTGTCCAGTGCCGAATTTCCTGTAAATCCTGCCACTTCCATACACACTGACACAAACACACACATACACACACACACACACAGACATGCCTTGTACTTCCTGGTGAAGACAAACAAATGGGGAACTGGTCCAGCTACCGATCAACCGATGTGCATCTTTGGTAAAAACAGTTGCATACAAATGCAGAATAAGCCAGGGATCTGGAAGACCTGCCAAACGCCCACACACCATACGCTTGTTTCCTTCAGCCAGGCTATGAACACACACACACACACACAAACACACACACACACACAGGCACACACACCAACAGAAGCACTCACATACTCTCATGCACATAAACCTACATGCATACAGTATACGATTGACATTTTGTGCTTGTTTTGTATTGCATCATTGTTTTACCATATTGTGTGGTGGTTAGTGAGTCCTGTTGCCCTATCTAACAGTGTGTCTGGTAGTTAGAAATCTGAGCACCACCTGCCCATCAGAGCATGAAAGGTGACCAGCAGCAGTGTCTGTAAACCTGACCTGACATTCAGACCTGAGATCTCACCTGCCTACTGCTTTGGCACTTGCTTAGTCAAGAGAGGAAGCTTAGGACACACTACAGCCACACACACACACACACACACATACACACACACACACACACACACACACACACACACACACACACACACACACACACACACACACACACACACACACACACACACACACACACACACACACACACATACACACCCAAGCACAAACGAACAAACATAGACAGTACATACACAGGGAAGTATGTACACATGTATATCTGTGAGCAGAAACACATATTTATGAACGTATCAAGGTGTTGTTTCTAGAGCAAACACTCAGGTTATAACAGTATTATCTGGTTCTCTACTTCGGGAGTTGCATTATGAAGAGATCTGCACTGCAGCTGGGAAGGACAAATATGATCTGTCTTTCTAACTGAGGTGTTATTGACTTTTCTCAAAGGACTCAAAAATGAATTTCAAGCAGCAAGTCAATAAACGCATTGAGAATGAAATTAGGATATGCTTAAGCTCTGATTTACATTCAGGCACAGCTCACCCTGCCCTTGAAGGAACCACTGACAGGGATCTCACAGCTGACCTTATTAGTGTCTTGGAGGAATAGAGAGAAAAAAGAGAGAGAGATAAAGAAAGAGAGATAAAGATAGAGAGAGAAAGAGACAGATACAGAGATACAGAGAGATAGAGAGAGAGAGAGAGAGAGAGAGAGGGAAGCTGAAGTGTACAATAAAAGTGACACTGAAGCAGTTGAAAATGTCACAAAGCAGTAATGTGGGAGAAGAGGGTGGGTTTGAGAAAAAGTGAGGATGTGAGAGCGATAAAGAGAGTGACAAAAAGGAGAGAACATTCTGAGATAAGCAGTGTCCTCTAAATGTCCTTATTTCCACTGAAGAAGGGGACATTAATCCAAGGTGCTGGAACGCTGAATCAAAGGGAGGAAGGAAAGGTAGAGGAAAGGGTTAAGTGTTTAAGGCAGCAGTGTGAAATGGAAGGAATAAAAAAAAAGAGGGGAGGCACATGAAAGGTAACACATTTCTCCACAATTTTCTCTCATCCCCACTCTGGCAGTGACCTTGAGTTGGAGCCTAGGACTAGCTGGTCAAGCCAAAGGATTATGAAAGGACTGGCAGAGTGGATAAGGCCAGCAATAGGGAGAGATAGAGATGTGGCAAAAGACAAGATCAGCACAAGCTGTTTGATCACACCAGAGCCAATTAGGACATTGAATTATTTATGACAGAGGCCTAATTTTACCTCAGGAATATACCGAAATAAACAGTGGATATTGCGAAGGATAGAGAGAGCTCTCTGAATGCCACCTCTGTAGTGTTTGTCTAGGCTAATGGTACCTCTGCCTCAAGGGTGAAGTGCAAGTACAGGTTGATGGATCTTCTCGTTAACATCTATGAGGCAGGATGGACATGGACCTGCTGGGCAGAGCTTGTGTCACCATCACTGTGTGTATAGGCAACCACGTACAGTGTAATCAGTGTGCTGTCAATTGACTCTCATATGATGGATGCTTTTTTATGCTTCTGTAGAAAATAATACATGGTTCATCATAGCGTTTGTAGGTGGTACAATTGTGTAATTTGACACTTTTTGCCCCCAATGTGTGCATGTATAAGTGGATTCATGTGCCAGCCTGTGAGTGTGTACGTGTGCATTTTGTGTTCACTATTGTGTTTTAAGTTGGCTAATGGGCTGTGAAATGAGCTTGGCTTATGAAGACAGTGATGTTTAGAGACCAGCTCTGCTCCTCAGGGCTCCCCGAAGGCTATGTACTTTAGGGTGGCAACCAAACAAACCCTGAAAACATTACAATAGACTAAGGACAAAATAGAGACAAAAATAAGCCTTCCTATCCATAATATCTGCTATGGCCTACTTTAAACATAAATTCACAGGAATGTACACATCACAACCTAGATGTGTATATTATGTTGAATGTTATGGACCAATAACGTTTTTCTTTATGTTAGAGTGACTATACAATAGTGTGTGTGTCTTTGTGTTTAGTATGTACATCTGTGCATAGTCAGCTGGCGTCTATGGCCTATCCCACGTCCGTGTGAACATGTGTTTATGTCTAGACACATCCCGTTTTAGCACACCACAGGGGGACGTGGTGACAGCTAGATGATGAGAAGCACTCTGACCTGTCACAAACTCCTCCTCCACCTCTCCCTCCTTCTCCCTTCACCTCCAACCTTCTCAGTCTGTTCTCCCTGAGCAGTCTGTGACCCATGGACCTCTTCTCTGGCTCAGCCTCCTTCCTTTGTCAGTCCTCCTCCCCCACCTGCCTCCTAAACCCTAGGCCCGTCTGTTCTCCACCTCTCATCCGCACATCAGTCTGTTTCCACTAACGTCAGAGACCTTCAAATGACACCTGACTGACGTCACTATGACAACCCCTTCCACAGACCATCCGTGACCTTCACAATCTGCCCAGTGAATGAACGCTTTCATCACACTCAGTCCTGGGAGAAGGTTAGGGGTTCTAGCAGGACATCCCATTTCCCATGATGCATCTCAGTTGGGTTTTACCAGGGCCATAAGAGTACCAGGAAATAGTCACATTTGAGCCTCTGGGCCAGGAGAAGAAGCCAGGGACAGCAGGGGACAGAGGGTTCAATGAGAAAGAGACTATGCTGGTGTCCAGTAATCCAAGCTGACACCTCATTACTGGAACAAACTGTACTGCTGGATGTAATGCACCATGCCAACTGGAATATAGACACCAGGTGGAACAACAGGGAAGAAGCTTCTCTGAATTAATGAACACATAGGCTGTCTTCTCTTCTGGAGTGCTAAGTGTCTGTGTGTGTATGTGTGTCTGTTTGAGTTTCGTTGAACTGTTTGTTTACAAGACACATCTCTTTGAAACAAATCAATATCTAATTTACTCAAAGGTTCCATCTGAGGTCAGCAGAGGTCAGTGCCATTATTCACCTGTCTGGTCCAGAGAAGATCCCTGAACTGCCAAAAGACACCCACATTGTTTGATGAAGAATGGTGTACATATTCAGTTTGGTGTTGACCTTCCAGTATAAACCCAATCGTAGGTGTGCCACTCTTACTGTACTATTATTACAAACGGTGTCTGGTTTCATAAAACCCCACATTAATGTGTTTCCATACATTCCATACTAGGAAGGTCAACTTTAATTTTTTCATATTGGTGGAAACTCGGTTCGACCAAACAACTCAAAGCAGATCATTTCAAGTTCAAGTTCAAGTATGCACAGTCAGATGCACAGAACAACACAAGGTCAGACTGAGCACTGAAATTCTTAAGGCAAGACAACGCAAGTACCTGGCATAACATAACATACAAGTACACAGAACATAAGTTACATCTACGCTAAGCTTAAATAAGTAAACCTCCTAAATATACAGATAACTATAAATAATACAATATACTAAACCCTAAATACACATAATAACCTATTGCTAACCCTATAAACCTATTCTAAACTAAGTGAAGTACAGTGAAGTACAATAGTGCAATATTACTGATACTGCAACCAGTAGCTGAAAGCTGTGTGTAAAGTGACTAGTATGAAGGGAATCAATGTCCATATCAATGTCTATTCAGAAGCCTGATGGCCCTTGGATAGAAACTGTAGTCCAGTCTGCGTGTGCGCGACCGAATGCTGCGGTAACGCCTGCCAGAAGGCAACAGGGTAAAGAGACTGAAGGGTGGGATGGTAACAGTCTCTTAGAATCCTGCCAGCTTTCCTGAGGCAACGTTTGTGTGGTAGGTGTCCTGTAGGGCTGGAAGCAGAACGGACCACACTACGTAGGGCCTTGCGGTCCTTGTCTGTGCAGCTCCCATACCACGCTGTGATACAACCAGTCAGAATGCTCTTTATAGTGCATCTGTAAAAGTAAGTTAGAGTCCATACCGAACTTCTTCAGTCTTCTCAGGAAGAAGAGGCATTTACGGGCTGCTTTGACCACCTTCTCTTTGTGAACAGACCAGGTGAGATCATTGCTGATGTTCACCCCGAGGAACTTGAAGCAGCTGACCTTCTCCACTTCGGATCCGTTGATGTGTAGGGTGCATGCTCCTCCTCCTGCCACCTCCTATCGTCCTTTTTTTGAACAGTGTGGTTAGGGTTAGGGTTAGTTAGAATCTAAAACATGCTTGGAAAATCAGCTGGATGCTGCGACATTCTCGATAACACAGACTTTACTTATGTAAACATGGAGGCTTGGACTATATGCACACTGTAAATGAGCCCCTGTCAGTGGTTACTTATTGCTGGCTAGCTCAGAACACAGACTCAGGTCAGCATGACTGGGGGTTAATGGGTCCATATTTGAGCTCCTCCTCACAACTCTAGCTTATGAAGAGATCATGAGTCATCCGTCAGAGGGCGAGTGGATGGTGGTCGAGGCCAGAGTGAGGTCATTCTAGGAAGGTCAGACACTGGCCCTGCCTAAAACGCCAAGATAATAGGGGCAGAACACCATTGGCTGGAGTGTCTGATCCAAAGAGGACTCTCTGTCCTCTCCAACTCTGTGTATTTATCTCCAAATGACGGATCCTTTCTAACACTCCTCTTCCTGCTCAGCTGCTCAATTATCCTCCTTTCAGCCCTGAGAGGAGGAGGATACAGAGGATGGAGTGGCGAGAGAGAGAGAGGGGAGAGAGAGATCGAGAGCAAGAGAGAGAGATGCTGTCTCAGGTCTTCTCACGTCACCAAAGAGCTCTTAGGAGGTGCTCGACACCGGCAAAGAAGGAGCCCAAAAAGGAAATGACTGTTCACTGTCCTGAAAGACTTGAAGTCAGTGTGGGAGTGTATGTGTGAGTCCGAAACAGACGCAGGACGCCGTACATAAAAACAACCTCATAAAACAACGAGCTGTCAATCGAAGAAATTGAAATGGAGTGGGATCTGGTGAGTGACAGGTGGTGGGGATGAGAAATGGCATATGTTAATGTTGTGTTATGAGACCCAAGCAGCCCCAGAGAGACACCAGATAATGCTGAGCCATTCTGGCACTCAGGTGGCTCATCATCCACTGTGTCGTAATGAAGAGAATATGCTAATGGGAAGCTTATCCACTGGAGGACAGGAATTAAACAGAATAAACAGCTTGTGTGTGTGTGTGTGTGTGTGTGTGTGAGAGAGAGAGAGAGAGAGAGAGAGAGAGAGAGAGAGAGAGAGAGAGAGAGAGAGAGAGAGGGGAAAGAGTGTGTATGTGTGCAGGAGGGAGAGGTCACACCCAACAGTTTTTCAACTTTTAGTTTTTCTCACCTTCGGTCAAGATGTAACTTCTGAACTGCACTGACGTATTTTTATACCGTCTTGACCTTCCGTGGCACACTTAAATCTGCATAACCAATTAATAAGCCATAAAAGACATCAACCAATTCAAATCTATCATGCGTAAACATTGACGGAGAAAGGGATATACTGCAAAGGAGAAAGGTGTGTAACACCTGTTCATATTGGCATGACTTGACTGTGAAACAGCCTGGGAGCAGACGATGGAAGCTAAAAGCAGTGCGCAGGAACGGGTTACGATCAATAGACTAATAAAAGCTTACTGCTGCATAACTTAAGAGTGCTGAAGTTGAGTGTCCTTCAGGACACACAAAAACTCTTTCTTCCCTTTCCTCACTCAGCCAGATAAAGAGGATTGATTAGCAATTGGACTGAAGCCTGGCGCATTGTATAGGAGGAGTATATACTGTACAGATGAAGCCTGGGGCATTGTATAGGAGGAGTATATACTGTACAGATGCAATAAAAGAACATTATGCTGAGCCTTTGTAGAAGCTGGCATATTCCACAGGACTCAACAAGAGTCTGAAATAATGAAACATAGAAAACTGTAAGAATGGACACATCACAGTGAGCGAAATAGAGCGAGCGAGACATATATAAACATTATGTGATCATTTGACTGAGTGGGTGATCGAGCAAAGGAGGGTGTTAGCAATAGACACAACAGCATATCTAGCAAATTTGCATTGCCATAGCAACAGCCCTCCTAATTTGAAAGGCAAGTAGGCGGGGAGATAGATATAGAGTGTGTGTGAGTGATGGTGTGTGTGTGTAACTTGTTGGCATGCTTGGTCCTGTTCTTGGCACACTACTACAACGCTCTCTGTTCTGCCAACCATAGACCCTGAAGCTTTAAACAGTCAAGGTCAGTCAGGAGGAAAAATGAACCACTCCTAAACCTGTTCCTGCACACTACACACTGACGCATTCAATACTGCCCCACACAGATAGAGGGCACCGCCATCTCACACTACATACGTTACCAATCTGTATCCAATCATCCATCCCTTTCCACCTGAATGCTCCTAGACACTGACCTAAAAGCATGGTATCGGAGTAGTCCGTGTGGCAGAGTGCACAAGTGCACACTTAGGGGAGAGAAGGCTAGCGAGCCGAAAGATATGGCTTCTATTATCATGGGAAGATAATGCAGCTCTGCCTCAGTGGTGCCAAGGTGACCTTGGAAGGGTGGTAAATCTCTGTCCTATGTAATGAGAAGCTAATGAAAACATATAATGCACGTTATTCATGTAAACAGCAAACACATGATTACACATACACACAGGCGGATCACTTACGTAATCTGCACCATGTCATTAAAAACCGACACAGAAGCATACATGGACACACACACAAACACAAAACCAGGAATATTGAATCATAATTAAGTTACAATGCTTAAATATGGTATTTGATCACATTTATGATCACATCAAGTACGATGTGTAATGTGACCCAGAGTGTGATGTGCAGGTCTGGGACTTTGAAACGCAGATCGGACCACGACCGTGTATTATTATTATATATTGTCTTTTTTTGCATTATACCGCGTCCGTTTGACCGGTCGTTTAGGAAATCTCTCGACGTCCAGTCCGACCCTGGTGATGTGGCCCCAGCACCAACTCCCCAGTGTCCCCTGAACAAGGAGAACCGAGGACTATGGTTCTAGGATGGTTCTGTCTGGTCTGGTGTGAGTAGCAGACAGTTCATGGGAACTTAAATCAATGACAGGTGCTGTTTATATGATGAATAGGAGGAAAGCAGATCAGAATCACATGTAGTAAACAAGTCAAATCTCGCACACACAATCGCACACTCTGACAAACACACTCAGAACCTGACTGACAGTAATAGACAGAAGAACTGAGCAGATGAGAGGCAGGCTGGGAGCAGAAAGGTGTGATAAACGCTCATCACACACACACACACACACTCGCACACACATAGCCAATCCTCCCAAATCATGTGCAGTTGTCAAGCACCAAAGTCTTGGGATAAAAAATATACAAAACCATCAAAAACGAAAAGAGAACCGAGACACTGCATAACCCTGTTCTCCTTCCAGGTTACCGAGACACTCTGCATAACCCTGTTCTCCTTCCAGGTCATCGAGACACTCTGCAGAACCCTGTTCTCCTTCCAGGTCACCGAGACACTCTGCAGAACCCTGTTCTCCTTCCAGGTCACCGAGACACTCTGCATAACCCTGTTCTCCTTCCAGGTCACCGAGACACTCTGCGTAACCCTGTTCTCCTTCCAGGTCACCGAGACACTCTGCGTAACCCTGTTCTCCTTCCAGGTCACCGAGACACTCTGCAGAACCCTGTTCTCCTTCCAGGTCACCGAGACACTCTGCGTAACCCTGTTCTCCTTCCAGGTCATCGAGACACTGCAGAACCCTGTTCTCCTTCCAGGTCACCGAGACACTCTGCAGAACCCTGTTCTCCTTCCAGGTCATCGAGACACTCTGCATAACCCTGTTCTCCTTCCAGGTCACCATTATCTTTGTTCCGTTCTCCTACAAAACTTCCTAAAGTTTCCCTGTCCCTGTGTGTGTGTCCGTGTGTGTGATGAGGAGGGCTCGTCGGGGGAAATCAGGAGGGCCACGGAGCACGGGAGACCATGAGAGGATGAGTCACGCCAGATAAGCGTTTAATCTCTTCATTAATAAAACATGCTATGGTGTAATTAGAGCTTTTACTTACAGCACAGCTTGAAACTACACACTTGCACAGACACACACACACACACACACACACACACACACACACACACCACCACACACCACACACACCACCACACACCACCACACACACACACACACACACACAAACTGATGGAAGACAGGTTCTGTCTGAGGTAGAAACAGATTTATATATAGAGTAGCCGAGGCAGCAAATGGACTAGCATTCATATTGTAATGATATGACATTTTCCATTTCATCATAAGAACTGTTTAATACTTTCAAGTTATGTGATTTTAAGGTCTGTGTCAAATCCAAAGAAAAAAAGCTTATATAAAAACAGTATAAAAATACTTCTCAAAATAGCACCTTTTCTGTCAAGTAGACATGCAGATGTATACAAATAATTACTACAACAATATATAACTCTTTTCCCAAGTACAATTATGCATATATTTACAATTCAATGTCAATATTTTGTGCTTCAAAGATTATGTCTTCAACAGTGGAACAATTCTGTACATTGGTGGACTGATTTAGATGTCATGTACCGACAGTACTCAACAACAACCATTTGGACCATTAAAATGGAGGGATCATTGGGTAAAAAGGTGTGCCCACTGACTGAAGAAAGGCAATAGCAATAAATAAGCAAACATCTAAACCATCAACCTTGGGGAAAAACATGGATCCGTCAACAGCTCAAATATATCTTTAGCTGATGTTTATATTCTTAAACATCAAAACTACAGTTTATTGACATTCTTGGAGCTGGAGACAAGGTGGTAAATGTGTACCTATTCATCATCCTCGTCTGCCGGAGGGAGTCGCTGGAATGAAAAACGCCATAAATATGCTTGTGTGCGTGTGGTGGCTCGTTCACCATATTGGTGTGGATGTGTGTAAAGCCTGGGTGCTAGTGTGTCGTAATGTGTTTAATGGGCATGTGTGTGTGTGTCCAGTTGAGTGTGTTTACCTGTGTTGCCCCCCAGGCAGCGTTCCTCACACTGCTCCAGGACGGGGAAGCGGTTGGCGTTGCCGTCACAGCCGCTGTAGATGAAGGGCCTGCAGGCCTGCGCCTTGGCGTTAAAGTAGTACCGCATGGTGAAGCGCCCACAGGAGCCCTCCTCTAGAGGCAGGGAGCACGGGTCCTCTGGAGCTGAACACACACACACACACACACACATGTAGAGTACATACAGTATATAACAGCAAGGAAATACTCGTACGATGAGAAACAGAGAAGAGTAGACATGAGCAGGGCTGAAGAGAGCAGTGGAAGGTGGTAGCAGTGCTCAAGGTTAACTTAAGATTTATGTTTAGAATATATTAGTTGGTAATAAACATGCACACACAGCAGCAACACACAAGCCTATGAAGGAAATGTGCATCCATCTCTATTTCATAAAAATAATGCAAAATAATTTATCAGGCAATGGGACTGTAAGGTCAAACTTAGCATGTTTCATTAATCTGCCGTGCTTTTTGAATGATGTGTTCCACCTATGTAAGCATACCCATCATGCTTCAGTAGCCCCTATACAGTACCACATGCAGGGAGGTGGGATGCAGTATGAATCCCATCACAGCCTGAACCCTGAAGATGAGTTAGTGGGTGGACTTTACCTTCCCCCTTCAGGTCTCTCTTAGGTCTGTCTGCTTTCTGAGAGGCCAGCTTTCGAAGGCCACGCTTTCTGAGAGGCCACAGCTTTCTGGGGCACAACTTTCACAGCCTCACCAGTCGAAGAAGAAACTGTGACAACCTCACCTGTCGACACGCATCAAACAGACAGACAGACAGACAGACAGACAGACAGACAGACAGACAGACAGACAGACAGACACACACACACACACACACACTCTCACTAATACATCTATCTACTCGGTTATATAAACAGGTATAGTGAACAATTTTGTGACCATTTTTAGCACATCACAAAACATACACAGGACACAAACACACACTAGACACATATGTGGATATATATTGTACACAAGAGAAATAGTGTGCAACTGTATTTAGTAGCAGACTAGTGTGTGAGACCGGGGTGAGGTTAAAGGTTAAAAGATTTTCGCTAGGTTAAGCGTGGCGTACGAACGAAGGGACGTGTGGTGTGGTGCAGGAGGCATACCCTTGCTCTGATTGGTGTTTGGGGTGAAGAGGACTATCTCCTCCAGAGGGTCATCATAGTTCTCGATGGAGTAGATATGCTCGTAGTCCGGGTCGTTGGTGTTCATCACCACACGGAGTTCACGACCTGCAAACACAGGTAGGCGCCACATCGGTCACACCCCCTCAACCCATTTCACCCAGACGTGGAGGAAGGGGGGGGTGGAGACTATAACTTACCATACATGACCCCACCATATCCTACCATTATATTAACTTACCATCCCCTTACCCTCCCATACCAGTAACTTAACTAAGAATCTAAGGCTAGAATTGGACCTCCTAGGTGGTTTAAGCCCCCTGAGTTATTAACACAAGCTTTGAGAATCAAACGGGACATGATCAAATTGTGTTAGAGTTGCACAGAGTAAACACTTAAGAAGGACAGCAAGACAGTAATAGTTAGGAGTCCTCTGTTTTCTTGACCAGAAAACCACCCCGGAGTTCAAAGGTCTCCACACACAGACAGACAGACATGGCAGGAGAGACAGGCAGACACACTCACCCTCCTCGCCCGTCTGGGCCAGCGAACGCTGTGAAGCCGGCCCCGCCCTGAAAGCCTGGACACCTGGGCGGGGCTTAGGGTCTGGGGCAACACCTGGGAGGACCATACGAGGGCAAGAGGGGAGGAGGAGGAAACAGGGACCAAGACAAAGAGACATACACAGGACAGAGAGGTAGCATAAGAACATGGAGGGAGGGTTAGTTTCCGAGGTAGAAGAGGAATAAAAGGGTGATCAGAGGAGAGGGGGAAGGGAGGTGAGGGACAGTGACCAGGGGGAGAAACAAGAACCACAAGACAACAACAGAACAACCAAGCTGGTCAGTAGGAGATCACAATGATGTTAGCAGAACCGCCTCCACCAGAACATTGGCACATTCAAACACATACATAGTTCCCCACAATACATAAACATACAGGCAGAACAATGAACACATAACATCCCCAAACTTAGCCCAACATGAAAATGAGAATCATGAAAGTAAGTCCCACTGTTCCATATGTGGTTCTCACTCACCTCCACAAGCTGAAACAGAGGAAGGAAGAAGAGGTAGAGAGAAAACATCAAAGTACATTCATCAGTGTATTAACAAACTGGAGAGGCTCTAAAGCTGTATTAAATGTGCAGCTTCTGAGGTTCATCTGGAGGACAGCAGTGTAACAGTATACAGTCAGGACTGGCACAATAAGCTGACAGAGAGACTCACCACAGTGTTGACTCATCTCTGTGCGAACGTATGCACGAATCTCATCCTCCTGTACGCACAGAGAAGTGGGTGAGAGGAATACACAGCCTAGTGTGTGTGTGGTGTGCACGTCTGTCAGTGTGTGCGTGTGTACGAGCAGATCTGAGACCAGGTTTAGGCCCCTGGGCTGACGTCTGGCACAGTGTGTGAGGGTGTGTGTGCAGGTCTGAGACCAGGTTTAGGCCCCTCTGGGCTGACGTCTGGCACTGACCGTCAGGCCTGGCTCTCCTCTGTCTCCCTTCATTCCATCTGCACCAATCTCCCCCTGGGAAGACATACACAAACACATGCACACACACACACACACACACAGACACAGACACAGACACACAGGTCTTATCAAACACAACCAAACACTCATAGGTCATAGGTAAATTCTGAAAGATTAATGACGCTTGTGTTCTTTGTTATGTTTGATCCCAGCTAAGCAAATGATGGAATAGGTCCACACCTTACTACACTATGCATGGTAAACCCCCCTCTCCAGGTAGGGACACATGGACAGAGTCACTCACCTGCTCACCCATGGCTCCTGGGATCCCAGGGATGCCACGAGGACCCACCAGAGCTGGACCCGATGGCCCACGCTCTCCCTGACACACACACACACACACACACACACACACACACACACGTGAACACACACAGCATATAGGAGGAATAACACCACTGAACATTGAAAATCATAGTTTTAGGATCAGCCTGATTCTACCTTCTGTCCCTGGAGGCCCTCTGGGCCTTTAGCTCCAGCCAGGCCCTGGGGTCCACCAAGCCCAGGGACGCCGTCCACTCCCCTGGGGCCCGGGGGGCCAGGGATACCTGCAAGACCCTGACCACCACAGAACAAAGGACAGCTACATATCAAGTAGACATTTCACACGTGTATAGTCGACATTTTTCTTTTCCTGCATGTCACCAGAGAGGCTTAACAGTGGCATTCAGTGGGTAGTTTAATTGGGGTGACACACTGTAAAGATGGTTATCTTCTCTATAATGGTATGGCTGCTCTGACTCACCCTGTCACCTTTCTCTCCCTGAGTGCCCTTATTTCCTCCAACTCCATCAAAGCCACGGTCCCCCTGTATGGAAGTATGTCCGTTTCACTGTTCAGACTCTGTTGAATATGCACACACCTACACACACATACTAGAAATATGGGCAAATACCTTGGGGCCGATTAGTCCCTCCTTCCCTGGTGATCCTGTAGCCCCTATGAGCCCCACGTCACCCTGAAATACACACACACACACACACACAAAGACACACACAAAGACACACACACAGAGACGCACACACACAACCCAATCAGCCCTGGTGACTAACCAACCTTGAAAATGGGATACAGTGCCATTGTATTCAGGTTGTAATGGTGTGACTTTGACTGATTCCAACCTGCTCCCCTTTCCTCCCAGGAAGGCCTGAGCGTCCATGGATACCAGCGTCGCCCTGGACACACAGACACACGGAGTATCATCAGCACCACAGACGAGCCAGACAAGTGACAGAGAAGTGACTGTGTGGGGTGCGGCCGTAATGCCGACAGCCCACTAGGAGAAGAGCCCAC
>CAEFZP010001429.1:0-117500 GCA_903064625.1 Mallotus villosus | reverse complement strand
TCACCATGGTATCACACAACACACAACATCAAGAAACACACAATACAAGAAAGGAGTGAACTCAATCAATCAATCAATCAAGGTATGCTCACCTTCAGTCCGTTGGGTCCAAGCTGACCTGGAGGTCCAGCGAGTCCCACTCCTCTCTCTCCCTGCAACACACCAGGTCCAGTCAGATCTGGGGCCCAGATGGGCTCACCAACACACACAGAGCAGCAGAGGCAGGGTGGGCCAGTGGGTCTTACCTTGTCCCCTTTGCCTCCCAGTGGTCCTCTGGGCCCCTAACAGAGACGGAGAGAGGGTGAGGCATGGCTGTTTCTGGGTGTTGTTATGTGCTTGAAAGTATTTGTACTGGACCAGTATGTGTCATTTGCTCGACAGACTTATTAAGAGGCCAGGCACTGGCAGGCAGTAACTAACCTCTTCTCCAGGATCTCCATTATCTCCAGATACTCCCTATTCCAGGAAGACAAACGTTCCAGATGTAGCTTTCGTTCACCTTTTTCACAGTAACTGTTTTCTTGAAATGGTTTGTCAGATTGGTATAAACTACTCACTCTGTCTCCTTTGATGCCTGCTGGCCCCTTTTCTCCTCTTTCACCCTAGATGGGCGCAATTTTGTCAAGAAAATCTTCCACATATCAATTTTGTATGAAGTACAGTGTGTGTGATTGAGAAACTGTCAAGAGTTGGACTTACACGAAGCCCCGCCAGTCCTCTCTCTCCCACTGTTCCAGGTAATGTCACACCAGGAAGACCCTGCAACCAATCACAAGTCAGCTAGGACGGCTTCCATACCCTCAAAACTAAAGTGATGCTCCACAGTATGTTTTACAGTAACCATGGCAATAACTCACAGTCTGTCCTTTGGGTCCCGAAGGTCCCGCCACAGACTGGAATAAAGACAAAATAAAAACAACCAAGATCATTAAAGTACAATGACTGTACAGTACAGTTCAATACCAACTACCCAGGGTCTACCATACATCTGTAAGGGTTCTCAGGTACCATACAACATGTGGAACTTGCAGCTGTAGCTTTAGAAGCTCTACAGCCTGAGCACAGTCTAGCGTGTGAGAGGGTATGTTTGCATGTGTGTCTTTGAAGTGATGTGATTACATATCCTGTTGGTTCAAGGGGGTTGAGAGGATGAGTCATTCCCTTAAAGAATTTGTCATTTGCAGCTGTGATTCATGAATAGGACTCTTCAAACACAGCCACTCACAAGCATACACATACAAACACACACATAAACACACACACACACACCACACTGTCCCCAAAACACCCCCCCCACGCACCTTCCCTGGGGGGGCCACTGTCCCCCTGCTCTCCCTTCAGACCAGGGGAGCCCATTGATCCAGAGACGCCCTGAGGATGAGGAGGGGAGGTATAAGAGGATAGCCTTCAACACAAATATGCCACACAGTACTGTGCACACACACACACACACACACACTCTGAAACACACACACCAGTTTTCCTGGTAGTCCTGGTGTCCCCTCTTTTCCTGGCACACCATCTCTTCCTGGGACCCCTGGCTTGCCCCCCTCACCCTACAGTACACAGACACAGATGCAGCCACAATGTGTGTCGGTGGCTGAGGTGTGGAGAGGTGTGCTGTGGGGGGTGGTTGGCTCTGTGAAATGAGCTTCCCTGGGCTGTGCTGTACTTACCACCTGTCCTGATAGTCCAGGGGGCCCATGTGGACCCTGGAAAGAAGCAGCATTAAAACACAATGAAGAAATAAACCATGGGGCGCAGCCCGACCATATACAAGACCATATGAAATATCCCACAGACCCCACGGGGCCTGTAGACAGCACAGTTAATAGTGTGAGGTTGGATGTGTGTCAGGTGAGGAGAGAGGGCAGCAGTTTAGTCCCTGATAGACAGTGCTGCAGACATGGGGACATGACCTACCACTGCTCCTGGGGGGCCTGGAGGGCCAGACAGTCCCGAGTTTCCCTGTTGACCAGGGAGACCCTGGAGAGGAGAAGAGGCTTGATAATCACGGAGATTCATATCTTATGGATTCATGTGTGTGTTTGAGTGTGTGTGTGTGTGTGTGTGTATGTTTGTGTGTGAGTACGGGGGCTCGTCACAGTATCACCTGAATACCAACTCCTGGCGCTCCTTGATTCCCCTGGAGAACACAACACAACACAAACATAAATATTGACCTCAGACCCTTCATGTATCTGTCATTATGGGCTCTGTAAGCCCATGTTGTTGCTATAGAACTAGAGGACCAGCAGTATTCCCACCCAGCTGCTATACTCCTGTGGGTTGTGAAGAAACAAACAGCGCTACTCACCTTCACACCCGGTGGACCGGGAGGCCCATTAGTGCCAATCGGACCCTGCAAACACAAACTGCATCACATCTACCCAGAGCTATGTGTGTGTGTCCATGTGTGTCTGTGTGTGTGTGTCTTACTTACAGTTGGCCCTCTAATTCCAGTTTCTCCTGGGTTTCCCTGCAAAAAGGAGATAAGACCATGTTCACATATGAAAACCCCCAAAACACGCAGGCTAACACACAGTCAACACACACTCATGCGTCATACAACAAGCACACACGAAGACATCCATGTATTCTGTAAACAGACGTGTACATGACACAACATAAGGCCGTACATACCTGTCCACACGGGACATGACAAATACATGCTGTACACATACTGCACGCAAACAAACACACAGAAGCACGTCCAAAACGTATAAACATCCAAAAACACAACACATAATACAAAGACATTGTAGATGTACACATGATAGCACTAAGAGGCCAACATAAAGCAAGAACAGCCACATGCTCAAATAGCAGACTGCTAATGGAAAAAGAGCTTTTGGAATTAACTGTCTTCATCAACTTAGTATTGGCTGCACTATAGTCTCTGATTGATTTGTTTGCTACATTGCTGAATGGTATGTGAATTCTCTTGTTTAATCTCTCCAATCAAACAGGTATTTGCATATGAAACATTCTGCTCCTTGGGGGATCGGTGGACTGGGTGAATATTTCATGAGAGACCTATCACCAGACATACTCTCATCTCAAATCCACTCACTAAGAGACCAAAAAAACTCAACCAAAATAATGAGGCATATAAAGTAGCGACATGAATAAAGATGTTTTGTTGCTATGCTCCTGGACAGGGTGCTGCCTCTGTATAGCCCAAAGACATCAACCACACACAACTTGACACACAGACACACATATAGCGCTTAGGGCAGCTTTAACTGTCCCTTTCCCGATCCCCTCCAATCTAGTGTCCTAGTGATCAGATGCATGGCAGCCAGCCAGCCAGCGTGAAGCACAGAGAACCTACCGGTCTGCCCAACACTCCAGGGAACCCAGGCAGGCCCTAGAGAGGAAGGGAAGGAAGAGGAGGACGGAGAAGAGTTGGAAAGTTGGATGGTTGACAGGAGAGGAGAGAAGGAAAAGGAGGGGGTGGAGAGGGGGATGGAGCAGAGGCGAGAGAGGACGGTGAGGCGTTAGAGGCAGAGCTGCAAAAGGTTTACGTCTAGGGATCTACGTAGCTGGCCTCAGCCCAGAGGGGAAAGAGAGAGCTCCATCGGCCTAGCGCTCGCAGCCAATCCCCAGGCTTTCTTACGTGGCTCCTGCCCTGGAGAGGGCTGCCATGCTGCGTTACTATTACTCACTGGGCGGCCTTGAGGACCAACTGGCCCTGGTGGACCCTGCTCCAAGCATTTGGAAGGAAATGAAATGTGTGAGAAACATTGTCCACCTCTTATCGCTCCCCCTCCATACCTCCAGACACGTGCTCTTTGTCACTTCATTTGTAGTCTGCAGTCTCCTTGCAAATGTCCAGACTGAGTGCTCACAATATTGTTAATTCATCTACTGTGTGTTTGGCTGATCACTACTAAGTGATCAGCGTAATGTTTCTGCAGTCCTGCGATAGAGGGGGGGAGGGAAGAGGGCTGTCCAGGTGCTGCTGTGACCGGTGCTGTTCTGCTGAATACCACAGCACAGGTGAGTAGTATTTGCATGTAGACATATCTCAAAAAGCATCAGTCAATACATTACTAGACCTGCAGGCCTACAGGTTGTATCACTGCTACCAAAAATGATTTCACAGGTCAACTATAAGAATATAGGACAATGTAAAACTGAAATACTTATCAATATGTCAAATGTGTCGGTATTTCAGATGACAGCCTTTCACATGGCACTATAATACATCTATAAACTGTCTATCAATAATGATATGATATAAGTAAGCGTAATGATCTTCAATACAAGAATGAGCCAGCATGTTTTGGCCTATTCCTCCACACCCATCTTCTTACCGGCTTCCCATCCGGACCGAGCTTGCCAGCTTCTCCTGCTGGGCCCTGGAAACATCCGGAACACATCAGTGTTCAGTGTACAGAACATCCCTCTACCTCCACGCTGCAGGTGTTCAGGTCAACATGTTAGAATGCTTGAGGACTGAACCATACCTGGAAGCCGTCACGGCCCTTTTCTCCAACCTCTCCTCTTTCCCCCTTTTCCCCTCGAGACCCTGCAAAACCCTGGACACACACACACACACACACACACACACACACCATTTTACGTATCCTGATTGTATTTTTGCAATACTGTAAGTACAGTACAGTATGGTGAGGATCTAGTAGAAGGTTCTCACCTTGTCTCCTTTGGGTCCTTGTGGTCCTGAGGGGCCAGGCTCTCCGTTCTGCCCTGCCACCCCTGGAAGACCCCTGAGGCCAGGCACACCAGAAAGAGGTCCTACTGCACTTTCACCCTAAACACACACAACTGCACATTTATCTCCATGTCATACGACACTCAACACAGTTTAGGAATTCTAGTACAAGCGGTACTACCTTTGGACCAGGGGCACCAACCACTCCATTCAGACCATGTTTCCCCTGTAAAAAACTCATGTTAAAATACTATACATCCAGAGGACAAGCCATTTTGCTTTTCCTATTGTGAGTGGGATTGGGACTATTATGTTAATTGTCGAGATCAATACTCACAGCATCTCCTTTGTCCCCCTTCTCTGCTCTCTCACCCTGAAGGACATACAGAGTTATTAATACCCCCGCACAAATCTCTCTCCTCCATCCCGTAATGACTCGTCTCTTCGTCTTCCTCCGCACAGTCCATGACTTCCTCCCACCTTGTCTCCTGGTCTCCCAGCCTCCCCCAGCTCCCCGGCTCTCCCAGGGACTCCAGGTATTCCAGGCTTGCCCGGCTCCCCCGCCTGCCCTGGGGGCCCCGCAGGTCCCCTCTCCCCGATGGCTCGTCCTGTAGGCCCCTGGGTCCCGGCGGGCCCTCGCTCACCCTGCTCTCCCTTCACACCCCGTTCCCCCTGTAGCCCTCGGGCTCCCTGGAACAGGAAGAGAAGACAGTTGCTGATACTCGATGCCATGACAGAGTCATACGTAAAGGGTTATATGTACACGTATGTCCATACAGTAATGTACAGGGAGTACATGTATATGCACAAACTGAGTGTACAGAAATGAAGATGCGAATGGCAGATAGCGTGTGGTTTAATGTCTCTTTGAGAGCCCACTCACGTCTGCCCCCAGGGGTCCTGTCAGCCCTGGACTGCCCTTGTCTCCTTTATGACCCATCTCAGGCTTGACCTCCGCAGGCTTGAGCAGGTCCTCCTTCCTGTCCACCAACAACTTCAGGTCTCGCACCTGCTCAGACAGAGATCAGGTCAGGGGGAGTGACCTTCCAGATGCTGCATATGCTATCTTATATTAGGGTTTTCAGCTCGGGTCGGTCATTGGTTGTCAAGCTGGAAGAGAGAAGGTTCAACTGACCTGGATACCATAAACGGAGAAGGCCTTCTGCACATCCTGCCAAGACAAAAACACAGAGGGGAATCACTTCATTCTAGCTCTTTAATAGAATGGGTTTACCTCAGAGCGCACGGCTCCTCACTGAGAGGTGGAGCGGGGGTCTCACCACTGCTGTTCCTGGTTTTCCTGGTCCTCCGTCCTCCCCTGGGTCTCCCTGAAGGCCACATCAGAGCGTCAGCACCACATCAGAGCGTCAGCACCATATCAGATCATCAGCACCACTGTATCATCCCATCTATTCCCCTCACCCTTACTGAAAATCAGTGTCATATGGTGAACGTACCGTTTCTCCCTTCATGCCCGTGCCTCCTTTGTCCCCCTGAAAGACAGGTGTAGGTGAGAGGGTGAGGGACAGGATAAGGGGAGCGCAGATGCAGGCTCTGATTAATACAGACTGAATGATAGACTTACTCTGGTTCCGGACACTCCTGGTATCCCTGGAACACCCTAACACAGACAAAGAGTCATTAGAAACTCAAGGACAAGGTTTAGTAAATGTACCGTAACATGTCATATTGTGTGACTCTTCGAAATGCATGAAAGCACTAATTTATAGAGCACGATTAAAAATAAGGTGTATTCGTTTTGAGGGCTTGATATCTGATATCACTCACTGGTGTTCCTGCAGGCCCTTGAGGACCAGGGATTGGAGTAACATCAGCCCCCTTCACATATACCACCTGAGAGAAAGAGAGATGTCACACTTCACAATCACAAACAACCCCCGACACCACCACACACAGTTTAACACCCACGCTCCAGCATGTCCGTACCTGTCCTGGAGGTCCGATGGTGCCCGGGACCCCTGTAGCCCCGCTTGGTCCTGCTGGCCCCACGGGTCCAGCTATACCCCGTTCTCCCTTCAGTGCATCACGGCCCTAGAGGAAACACACACACACACACAGAACAATTCACTTTTCACACCAACACTGACACACACACACCTGCCTGCTCTGTATTGAAAAGGCCCTCACTAAAAAGGGCACGCAAATCAAAGCAGGTCAGTCCAGGCCTACCTCTCACCTGAGGTCCTGGAGATAATGAACGATACAGGAAGAGGCACAGAGCTGACATTTGGAGGAACCCTTTGGAGCCCCTTCAGAAGTGTCTCACCACCCTCAGATGCTAAGCATCGTCATTAGAGGGGCCGCAGGATCTCATGGCTTGGCCTGTGGCAACTATTGATTTCCCGGTGAGCAGAGAGTGTGACGTGATATCAGTGTAAAGCCCAGTTCATAAACACACACACTCAGGTGGAAGGTGATGAGGAGGAGAGCACTGCAGAGGGCTAATGAGTCCTACTAAGCATCCAAGAAGAGAAGGATCGATAGACGGAGGGAAGGAGGAAGACAGACAGCAGGGGATATGGAGACAAAGTTCATGAGGTTCAAAGAGGGAGAGAGGGAGAGAGAGAGAGAGAGAGAGAGATAGAGAGAGAGAGAGAGAGAGAGAGAGAGAGAGAGAGAGAGAGAGATGAGGCGAGGCCACTGACATCTCTTCCAGCTGCCCCTGCTTCTCCTTTGTCCCCCTGTTGGAAACAGAAATCGTCAGGAGTCAGAAAGAGGACTGCAGAGGACCCCTGAACAATCATCAATAATGGAAGATTACAACTAATGATTACTTTATTACTTTTCTAATATAATAAACAGTGTTTGATCTATACCCTGCTATATTAGCTCATGAGAAATATGCATTTCTCATGTCTATGAATTATGTTGCTTGTACCACGTAAACTGTCATTATGCTGTTAGCCAAAGCCTGCTTATGCCAGCATAGCCATAAGTTAGTTCTTTGTAAGGTGCGACTAGGACATGTCTGTGACACTAGAGTGTAGGTCAAAGGTCAACATGTTACCAAAGTGTATAACGCCATGCAACTTTGAACAAGGAAAATAGGTCGAGAACGTCAAGGCCATTTCTAGGAGCCCTATCTAAAGACTAAACAAAAGCTATCTAGCCCCATGAATGCGTCGTTGTGTGTTCTTTCTGTGCTTGCGAAACTATGTTGTTTGTCACCCCCCCTCCCCCCCTTACATATATGTAATAAACACTGATGATTTTGTCTTGAACATGTTCTCACAACATGAACGGTGTAATAACCTACCTTTCTTCCATCTTCCCCAGGAGTGCCATCTTCACCCTGTAACACACACCACCATCGAGACGTTACAATACTTTTTGATTATCAATGAGCTGCGACTGGCTGTAGCACCAACATTCAAGATAATTTATTACTGGTGCTTTAAGACTACAGACTATAATTTTTCTACCCACTGAGGGGGAATAAAAAGCTTCCATGTAATCACAGCACTCCAACCAGAGGAAGTGACAAACAGGCCTAATGATAATGACATACATAGAGAGAACCCAATAAATAATCACCAGTAATGACACTCTCACAAAAAACCCACACTGAGCAAATAGCCTCCAATCACAGTGTTGTAGTCAGATACTTGCAGTTATTACTAAGTGGTCTGAGTGGAGGTCTGCAGTGGTCTGAGCTGAGTGTTTGTGTGTTTTTGCAGCATGTCGCAGAGTGTTAAGTACAGATGAGTGGAGAGCAGTACTGATTAGTGGTGGTCTTATTAGATCTTTAGTCACCATTTTCCCTGCAGCACCAGGCTTGCCGTCTTCTCCCGATTTGCCCTGAAGCAAAAAAAGTTGTTAAAACTGTCAAATGTGTTTCTGTGTGTGTGTGTGTGTGCCATGAGTGTGTGTGTGTGTGCATTTTTGAGTAGCTCACGGGTGTTCCTGGGTTCCCAGGAGGGCCGGTGGCTCCCGGGGGACCCTGGGCTCCTCTCAGTCCAGCGAGTCCCTGTAGACAGACACACACACTAATACCTCTGGCAGCAGTCAGACTGGAACTCAACTAAAGCATCCATAGTTCCCTTGAAACACAATTACCCAGTTCCAGAAAGTTCAAGACAACTGACCATCTGTACAGTAGGAAGTGTACAGGGTCATATGAGGTGTGTACTCACATCTCTTCCTGGCTCCCCTTGTTTGCCAGCGTCTCCCTACAGAGAAAACGGTTGAATGAAAACCCTGTTTGTGTTTGTGTTTGTGTCACGGGTGGAGTGTGGTACTGAGATTGGCACTGACCCTCAGGCCTGCAGTCCCAGGTGGTCCTGGTTTACCATCCAGCCCCGCTCGGCCATCCAGCCCAGACGCTCCCCTCTCTCCCTGAAGACACGAGCAGATGTGTGTGAAGCAGCAGAACAGAAGCTAGCAGCCTACAGACAAGGTTACTCCACTTCATACAGGCCCAACAACAGGACACAGCCTACAGACAAGGTTACTCCCACTTCATACAGGCCCAACAACAGGACACAGCCTACAGACAAGGTTACTCCCACTTCATACAGGCCCAACAACAGGACACAGCCTACAGACAGAGGTTACTCCACTTCATACAGGCCCAACAACAGGACACAGCATACAGACAAGGTTACTCCCACTTCATACAGGCCCAACAACAGGACACAGCCTACAGACAAGGTTACTCCACTTCATACAGGCCCAACAACAGGACACAGCCTACAGACAAGGTTACTCCACTTCATACAGGCCCAACAACAGGACACAGCCTACAGACAAGGTTACTCCACTTCATACAGGCCCAACAACAGGACACAGCCTACAGACAAGGTTACTCCACTTCATACAGGCCCAACAACAGGACACAGCCTACAGACAAGGTTACTCCACTTCATACAGGCCCAACAACAGGACACAGCCTACAGACAAGGTTACTCCACTTCATACAGGCCCAACAACAGGACACAGCCTACAGACAAGGTTACTCCACTTCATACAGGCCCAACAACAGGACACAGCCTACAGACAAGGTTACTCCACTTCATACAGGCCCAACAACAGGACACAGCATACAGCATGTGTACTCAATCATACTGGATATTGGGGTCACGAGTATAATAGGCTTTATTAAACAGATAGTTTGCCCAAAAAGAAAGCCAGGTGTACTGTGTTGCTTTGAGCAGGCCCCACTGCGCTTCATCACACTGGGAATCTGCAGACTGGAACACAGGATCCAATGGAATGAAGGACAGTGGAACCAACCAGTCACCATCTAGTGTATAAACCATTTGCCATCATTCAGGAAATTGGACAATAAAAGTAAAGCTGTAGATGATGATGTAACCACGTTGTAAATCCAACCTTCTCTCCTGGGCCGCCTCTTTCTCCTGCATCACCCTGTGGGATGAAGAGCGACAGAAATCACTCTATCATACTGTGTGAGAGATGAAGGATTTACTGTAATGACATGTGTATTTATGTTTATATGTAAACAAAAAGAGACTAAGAGATGGAAGAGACAGAGACAGAGAGAGAGAACAGAAAGACAGACAATCAGACTGTTGACTCACTCTGGCCCCTGGCGGTCCCCGCTGTCCTTCCAGCCCCTGTTTGTGACACAGAGGGAGAGACAGGGGGTCATTCAACAGTCACACACAACAGCATACTCTTGACACATCATCACGGGTCACTGTGTAACACAATCAGTGACCCGGCCCTGGCCCAGAGATGTGTGGATGGAGCAAGGCAGTGGAAGCACGATGACTTACCCGTAGCCCTGCGACCCCTGGGACCCCGGCCTCACCCTTAGAACCTTTGCCCCCGTGCTCTCCCGGGTCTCCGCTATCACCCTGGGAAGAGGAAGTGACATCAGAGAGGTCAGAGAAACAGAGAACAAGAAAAAGATGACATGTATTGAGTGTTCCTGAATTAGCTACGATATGGAGCGGCTGTTGTGTACACACTGTACAGCATAGCACATGTAGGATATTGCCACATTTATTTGTGTAGGGCAAGAACATTTTCAGTACATACCTTTTCTCCTCTCTCTCCTTTCAGCTGAAGCTGCATGTCTGCCTGTAAATAGGGATGACAGTGACAGAGTGAGAGGAGAAATAGAGAAAGAAGTGAGAGATTAAACGCTGTCAAAGAGTAGAGAGAGGTCCTAGATGTGTTTGGATTTACCACTTTCCCTGGAGGTCCTGCGGGGCCTTGAGCTCCCTGAGAAGACAAGCACAGAGATAAGTGGAGGTGAACGCCACGGGTCAGACAAGGATAATACTGCAGAGAGACGGCTTACCAGCTCTCCTTTGTCTCCTCTCAAGCCAGCAGATCCCAGGGCTCCCCTAGGGAAGACACACATGTCCATCACTGGTGCTGCACAGTAACTGGCATTTCAATGACACACGTGACAGGTGACCTGTGTGTTTTTATAGAAGGGCAATAGCAGCGTGTGTTATCTGAAAAGGTGCCTCACATTTCGGCCGTGTTCTCCCGGGTCTCCCATGTCCCCCTTCTCTCCCAACCTCCCGGCTGGCCCAGGGAGTCCCTGAGGAAGATCAACAGAAAACAGGGTTTTAATTCACAGACCAAACCTCTAAGTCTAATACTGCAGTTAGTCCTTACAACCACAGTATACCTACGACCTATACTCACCCTGAGTCCTCTCTCCCCAACCTTTCCTGGCAACCCTGACTCCCCCTAGAGGAGAACATCTGTCAGTACGTCTGAGGAGAGCCTGGGAGGAGCTGGAGTCTGCACATATTCAAAAAGCCTCTCTACAAACTCCTCAGGGAGATAAGCTGGGTCTGGCACATGACTGAATCAAAGACACTCAATTAAATATCACGCTGTAAAATTAATTCAATTCAGACTTCTGTCTATCAGGTTTGATGTGAGTGATGGCAGGGAAAACAAAACGTGTCAAACTTTTAATTAGCCAGATGGATGTTGATAAGAGGGGAGGTGGAGAGAGGATGGAGAGGGGGGGATGGTGGAAAACACACAGAGAGAGAGACACTGTGAGTGAGAGGAACAGACAAAAGATAGGTAGAAGAGACAAAGAGAAAAACAAAATACCAAAAGATGGAGAGAATGGAGGAAGAGAGAGAAAGAAAGAGAGACAGATAAGGAAAGTGCATTTCTTACAGGAGTTCCTTCGTCGCCCTTGTCTCCTTTGTCCCCCTGTAAAAAAAGAGCTATGAATCATTCATGCACTTCACAAAGAGAAAGGAAGACCAAAGTGACTCAGTAAATAGACATTTTAGACGAGAACTACTTCAGCCGAACACAGGCAAACAAGGTGCATAATACCAGCACAGAACAGTATTAGACCAAACAGGAAGTGTGGAGAACAGGATGCAGATGAGCGACATCAGCTCGAGCAGCACTTGGGGAAGGGTAGCAGCGACTGGTGGTCATGATCACTATCTCTAAAGTGACACAGGGGCCGAGTCAGAGTAGAGGCAGAGTAGAGGCAGAGTAGAGGCAGAGTAGAGGCAGAGAGATCAGTATGGGAATATGCTCATACAAACGTACACAACAATTATCTCTGAGTACTGATAGAGGAGTAAGTTGTAATGGTGAGGCAGTCATTCCATTGGGTAACCCATGCATAGTAAAGCCATTCGGACGGTTCTTATCTGCATGAACGAGAGATAAGATTTAGACATAGAAAAACGACGGCCAAGCAATCGAATCATCCTTATACATCAGTAGTAGTAAACAAAGCCCAGTCCAGAGAGAGTGCAGGTGAGTTGTGGGTAAGTAAAAGCTGCAGGTGTTAGAGACCAGAGGTGAAGGGGTTAGGTACAATGGGTATCTCAGACCTCCTTTCCGGAAAGACCCATCTTCCCTGGGGATCCAGGTCGCCCATTCCCCCCTGCCTCTCCTGGTTCTCCTGGGTCACCCTAAAACACACAGACGAACTCAAAACAAACTTAATAAAAAGTAAATTATAAGTTTGACTCTAAGGACAAGTCATTGTGTGTCTCACCTTGGCTCCCACCCTCCCACTGAGCCCTGCAAGTCCCTGCAGAGAGAAGCACATGTTTATGTATATCCATTGCACCAGTAAGAGTGTGAGTATGTGTGTGTGTTTGTGTGTGTGTGTCAGAGGGATGACCTACTCTGTCAGCCAGTATGAGATGCTCTACGTATGAATTATAGATGAGTTATAAATAGTGTTTACAAAGTATCAACACATCAAGATTCTTTTTCTGTGAAAAGATGTTACTTGGATACAGATGGCATCATCATCCCTGTGTGACTCACTCGATCTCCCGACTCTCCTTTGGGACCAGACGACCCAGGTGCCCCAGCCCCTGGTGGGCCCTGGAGGAACCGAGGACAAAGAGAGAGTGAGGAGGAGAGGAGGAGGAGAGAGGAACACAGAGAGAGTGAGGAAGAGAGGAGGAGGAGAGAGAGGAACACAGAGAGAGTGAGGAAGAGAGGAGGAGGAGAGAGAGGAACACAGAGAGAGTGAGGAAGAGAGGAGGAGGAGAGAGAGGAACACAGAGAGAGTGAGGAAGAGAGGAGGAGGAGAGAGGAACACAGAGAGAGAGAGGAAGAGAGGAGGAGGAGAGAGAGGAACACAGAGAGAGAGAGGAGAGAGAGGAGGAGGAGAGAGGAAACACAGAGAGAGTGAGGAAGAGAGGAGGAGGAGAGAGAGGAACACAGAGAGAGTGAGGAAGAGAGGAGGAGGAGAGAGGAACACAGAGAGAGTGAGGAAGAGAGGAGGAGGAGAGAGAGGACACAGCGAGAGAGTGAGGAAGAGAGGAGGAGGACGAGAGAGGAACACAGAGAGAGACGAGAGGAGAGAGGAAGAGGAGAGAGAGGATCACAGAGAGAGTGAGGAAGCGAGGAGGAGGAACGAGAGAGGAACACAGAGAGAGTGAGGAAGAGAGGAGGGAGGACGAGAGAGGAACACAGAGAGAGGAGAGGAAGAGGGAGGAGGAGAGAGGAACACAGAGAGGAGAGGAAGAGATGAGGAGGAGGAGAGAGAGGAACACAGAGAGAGAGAGGAAGAGAGAGAGGAAAGAGAGCGAAACAGAGAGAGAGAGGAAGACAGAGAGGAGTGAGAAGAGAGAGAGAGAGGAGGAAACACAGAGAGAGGAGGAAGAGGGAGAGGAGAGAGAGGAACACAGAGAGAGAGAGGAGAGAGGAGAGAACACAGAGAGAGTGAGGAGAGAGGAGGAGGAGAGAGAGGAACACAGAGAGAGAGAGAGGAAGAGGAGAGAGAGGAACACATCCAGGTACCTCTCTACCAACTCACCCTTTCACCTCTCAGTGCCGGCTCTCCCTTCTGTCCCACGGGCCCCTCCGTCCCAGCGGGGCCTGGCTCGCCCTGAGAGGGGAGGAGAGAGGGGGTTTCAGCCACTGCATTTCAGATGGACAGTATGATAGAGGAAGGAAAGCCAGCCTACCTGATCTCCTTTCTTCCCCGGTAAGCCTGGGCCCTGCATGTGACAGGGATGACAAGAGATCAGACGTCTCGTCACCACGTCACAGTCACCATCAGCCTCACAGTCTCTACCCCACATCACAGTCACCATCAGCCTCACACGTCTCGTCACCACATCACAGTCACAATCATCCTCACAGTCTCTACCCCACATCACAGTCACAATCAGCCTCACACGTCTCGTCACCACATCACAGTCACAGTCACAGTCAATCTCACACGTCTCTACCCCACATCACAGTCACCATCGGCCTCACACGTCTCTACCCTATTACTGGCTTCATTAATACACATGAATCAATCATAGCTTGCATATGACCTCATCTCAGTGGATGTGGGAAGATCTAGAGGGTGAGATAATCACAATGATTAAATCGAATAAAACCAATACGTGGACTCACACTCCTGCCAGGCTCCCCGCGGGCACCCTCGTTTCCCTGGAAACACAGAGGTCAAGTTGTTCAGCCGTCAACAGATGTTTTCAACACGGCCGGCTTATTGAGCACAAGCTCTTCAATTAATAACACAGTTGGCCAGAAAAGTAGGAGCGTCACCTTCTCTCCAGACAGTCCACTAGTGCCTGGCACGCCCTGCAGAGAGAAGCCGACATGTCGTTACACGTATGACCTATCTCGTGACCTCTCAGAAAAAACATGTTGATATTGAGTAATGCAGGTGAGGGAGGGTTGCGGTGCACCGACGCCAGTCATGTTCAAACTCCTCACCCTCAGCCCCGGAGCCCCTGGAGATCCCTGTCTTTCCTGTCTCGCCCTGAAAGACACAGCGCCACACGGTGGTGAGAGCATGACATTGTATTGGGACACAGAAGCCATTTATTATAATAATAATAATTCATTTTATTTGTAACGCGCTCTTCATTCATAAGAATCTCAGATTTATGCGGTGCCACTTCTGGTGAAGGGGACATGGTACTACATCTAATGCTGTGACTTACCTTCTCTGCTCCTGGACCCAGCTGTTCCTCTCTCCCCCTACACACAGCACAGAAACACTCACAGTGAGCTCGTCGTATAGTCCCGCACGTTAGGTGTACATTGACAGTTTAATGCCACGGATGGATGATTGAGGCTGCGTTAGAGGTTTTGTTTTGTCAACAAGTTTACAGCACCGGACGGTGAATAAATGGTCGGCCTTGTAACCAAAAGCACCGCTGACAGTTTGGAAACATCAAATCCATCTTTTTAACAACAGCACCGAGCGGAACAGGGAGGTGTGAGCGTCGTGAAGGAGTCAGTCAGTGACTCACCCTGTCGCCCTGTGATCCAGGCTCGCCCGGCTGCCCGCGGTCCCCCTGAGAACACACAGAAAGAACTCACACTTATATACACAACATACAGGCGAGAAACAATGGACACACACTGAAAGCACATCAAACAAGACAACTACAATCCAAGGTGATCCAGATCATCTAGAGCAGCCGTCGCAAACACCGCTACGGTCGAGGCGTGACATTCAAGGTGCGTGTCGAACCTGTATGCCAGCGACTGTACTTCAAAACAAAAAGGACACCGCACATCCACTATGTATTCATGTATTCCACGACCTACTCCATGAATTTTCTCAAGACTCCCCATTGCTACCGCATCCTTTTAAATTGAGTTATCACCATGGGAATAAATGAGCTTTTGCTCGGTCGGTTCTGATTTTGGGGTGTCTATAAACCCGTTGAGTAGGGAGGGATTCCACTGAAAGTGGATGAGATGTATCCATGCAGACCTTAGTCTGCCTTCTCACTCAGCCTAGTCACGTTCAGGTAATACAAGTCAGTCGGCTGCTCCCCCAGGATTCACTCTCAGGTCTTCACTCTCGACACACTCTCTTCAACACGTAATACACCCTGCCAATAACAATCATGTGGTGCTGATACGATGCGCGTCTTTGCCTTACCTTGCCGCCACTTTCCCCTGGAGGCCCACGAGGACCCTGAATGGCACAATACAGATCAACAACACAACACCACTTAGCAAAGGGAAACTGGAACTTTTTGAGTAAGTGAGCAAGTCAGTGAGTGTGCATGCATGTGTACTGTATGGATGTGTACTGTATGGATGTGTGTCTGTGTGTCTGTGTGTCTGTGTGTCGTGTGTGGTGTCTGTGTGTCTGTGTGTGTGTCTGTGTGTCTGTGTGTCTGTGTGTCTGTGTGTCTGTGTGTCTGTGTGGCTATGGGTCCTACCCTGTCACCAGGCTCTCCTGCCTTCCCTGCAGGACCAGGCAAGCCCTCTGCACTCTCTCCCTGAAACAGACATCCCAGTGAAACAAACACCAACCTGATAAATCACTTATAAAGAGACAATCCACACGTCCGACACCAACCTTGTCTCCCCTGAGTCCCGGGGATCCTGCTAGTCCTCTGGGTCCCTGGGGCCCTGGGGGTCCTCCAGGCCCCTGAGAAGAACAACACAGACAAGTATATAACACACCTATCACACGTCTCACACACTCACAAACAGATGCAGACATACACACAAATACACACATCAATCAGAATGACAAAGCTTACCGATGAGCCTTTGTCGCCTTTCACAGCCACCCCACTGCCTACACCCGAAGGCCCCTGTCAGAGAGACAGCAGATCCAGAGAGACGGACAGAGACAGATAGACAGACAGAGACAGACAGACAGAGACGGACAGACAGAGACGGACAGACAGAGACAGATGGACAGACAGAGACAGAGACAGACAGACAGAGACAGACAGACAGAGACAGACAGACAGAGACAGACAGACAGAGACAGACAGACAGATACAGACAGACAGAGACAGACAGACAGAGACAGACAGACAGAGACAGAGATAAGAGCCACGTATCATTATCCTCTCCTGCGGGTCTATAGGACCGATCTGCCATGTGAGAACAAGCTGCTGACAGAGTGACTCACCCTCTCTCCTGTGCTGCCCTTGTCTCCCTGTGGATATACATGTTATAGAGAGCGAGAGACAGAGAGGGAGAGAGAGAGAACAATTGTGTGAGAAGAGAAAGTGAGAGATAGAAGTAATTGAAACAACATTAATATGCAATCCTCCAAAAAGAATCGCATGAGATAAATCTGCAGTGAAAAACTAACACAAACATTTACATTTACATTTTACATTACATTTAATCATTTAGCAGACGCTTTTATCCAAAGCGACTTCCAAACACACACACAGTACCGCCCCAGACACCTCAGCTGCACTACGTCTGAACTTCAAGGCTTTTGAACATCAAGAGATACAGTACTGGTTGTCTAGGAAACGGAGCGAAGGGCAGGAGGGGGTAGAAAATGAAAGGATGAAGAGGAGGACTGAAGTCTGCACAATATCTATATACATTTGGAGGTTAAAGAAAGAGAGAGGAAAGGGTGTTGTGGTTCAGATTTTCATGTTCAAAATCGTTCATGATTCAAATGACAGAAGTTGAAAGTGACATTAAAGAGATCGGTGCTTGGGTGTTAAGAACCTGGGATACATTCTGAATGCATCTGAACACAGAGGGCATGAGAAGTGTCCAACTTGTCCATTCAACTCAACCTACAGTACACAGAGTAGATTTACACCTGTCCATAATCAGCTGGTAAAGTTTTCAGCCCCCACACCGCCCTCATATAGCAACTAGGTCTTAACAACTTCCCCAGCCCAAAATGCGTGTCTGATAACGTGACAGAGGAACTGACCTTGATGGACTGGCCAGGGGTGCCTGGTATCCCTGGGATACCATCCTTTGCTGCGATCCCTGGTGGGCCGAGGGAACCCTTCGCCCCGTCGCTGCCTGGGCGTCCTGGTGTGCCCTGGGAGTTTGAGTTTAGTTATACTTAGTTTCAGTATGACACACGTTTGAGCAAGTGTGTGTGTGTGTGTGTGTGGTGTGTGCAAGCAGAGGTGAGTGGACGTCTCTCACCGGTATTCCTGGGATCCCAGGCTCTCCTTTCCTGCCAGGGAGACCACCTCCTGACAGAGCTGAGCCGGGCTCACCCTGAAACAGCAGCCAAGCAGCATGATGACACACACATATACACACATATACACAGTATACACACACACACTCATAAGGGTGCATTTAACTCACCCGTTCTCCCCGTTCACCCTTTGTCCCTAATAGGCCAGTCGGACCTGGGTCTCCCTGAAACAGACATGCATTTACATTTTAAATGCTGGATTTTGATTTCTCAGATATTTGCTGTTTCAGACATTGAAAGTTACAGATATCCATGTTTCTGTCATCCTGCCAGGCTGCCTGTGGAAGGTCAAACTGAGCAGCACCTTGCCACCTGTCTAGATCTTCTCTTGGACATGCCTGAAATCTGCAGACCACTTACTGCCTGCTTCTGTCCACACACTGCCAGATATCAGCACCTGTACCCAAGTTACTGAGCATGTACAGCTCACTGCTGGTACTTCAGCAGTGTTCAGTCAACATGTGTTCAAATGCAGTACCAAACAGTGTCCAGAGCATTTCAAAGTGTGTCTAACACAGCCCAGTGCACAGTGATCACAGCATCCACGCTGCTAGCAGACACTCACACGCTCTCCTCTGACACCAGGAACCCCCTGTGTGCCCTGGAGAACAAAGCAGAAAAACATGGGGATGAATAGTCATTCATCATTCAGTCAGTCAGTATCACTCACTTGGCGGTCCCACTATGGCCCCTCTTCACTCACCGCCACTCCTCCTGGTCCAGGAAGTCCTGCTCGGCCTGGCAACCCTGGACCTCCATCGAGCCCAGGGAAACCCTAAAGAGTGAAGACTCACGTCACGTAAACAAAACATGAGCTAGTAGCCATCACTGGAACGGTCTGTGGTATGGTGTTGTCATGGTATCTCTGACATATTAGACTGAGAGGATGGGAGTGGTGTGTGCTCTCTGTATGTACTGTACTGTAGTGTGTGTATGGAAATGTGTGCGAGTCGAAAGCATGGTGTGAGCACCAGGTACAGTGTACTCACCCTCTCCCCCTTCTCCCCTCTCACTCCCACCAGAGGGCCCTCAGTGCGGCCTGGCTGACCTGGGGCCCCTTCTTGCCCTCGAGGGCCTTCCCTACCAGGCAAACCATCACGGCCCTGAAACACGCACACACCACAATACACAATAAACACACCCATGGGAAACCCTGTCTTTTGGTGACTGATTATTGATATTTTATGTCACAATCAATGAGTCAGTAGTGAGAGACTAACAGGCTCTCCTTTGCGTCCGTCAGTCCCGTCTCTGCCTCTCAGTCCCTGTGGGAGGGGACCAATCACTGATCAGCGCAACTCAAACCAACCAATGATCACGCAAAAAATACCCTCAAAACATACAGTACAACGGTGTGCTGTGGCGGTGACGTACCTTTTCTCCCTGCCCCCCCTTCTCCCCCTGAACAGAGGACATGAGGGTCATTGTTAGTCAAACAGATCACACCTGCATCTCGTTAACAGTACTGTGTGTCCATGCCAAAGGCCCATCCTAGTGAGCAGTA
The DNA here is from genome assembly GCA_903064625.1 of Mallotus villosus. Classification (NCBI taxonomy): domain Eukaryota; kingdom Metazoa; phylum Chordata; class Actinopteri; order Osmeriformes; family Salangidae; genus Mallotus; species Mallotus villosus. The sequence continues at coordinate 97,910 of CAEFZP010001429.1, read as the reverse complement.
ATGGTCCAACAAGCTAGAACCTTTGAGGCTGCCTGACCTCCCTTGGCCAGTTTACATGGCCGGTGCATAAATATGAAGTTAAGCAACTCACCCGAGGGCACTGCACAGTACACTGGTCTGTTCCTGATTGCTAAGGCACCAGAACAGAAGCATATTGAGACATCAAACACAGCCAAACCAAACATGAGCCCTTATAACACCTCTATGCCCCTCAAACCCTCTCCCACACACACACACACACACCTCTGGTATCCTGGCGATGCCACACAGCAGGTCTGCCAGATCAGCGTGCCGTGTGAGCAGCTGTGCTGCGTCGCGGGTGAACAGCATGTTCTGGGGGCTTCCGTCTGTCACCACCTGCCGCAGCTCCTCAGTGTCTGCCCGCCCCGTGCCCACTGCCAACACCGTCACACCTGACACGGACATGACACACACGTCAACACACACGTCGACACACATCCCACCTTGAAGCAGACAGCTTTCCCTGTCTCATGGCACAGGCCACAAAGAGGTGTGCTCAATAGACAATATGGAAAACAAAGGATAGAAGAGCAGAATTCTAGAGGATTTCTATGAGTCATCGTTTGGTTCTAAACACTCACATGCAATCAGACCAAATACATTAGACCAAATAGAATCCCACTAGAGCGACAACGAGTCTGAGGTTTTAGAGTTTGGAGGTGTGGAGCACCGTATGAGTGTTTAACCTACCGGTGGATCTGATCTCTGCGGCACCGAGTGTGATGTTGTCTGATGACCTGCCGTCAGCGATGACGACCACGGCTCCAGGAACCCGGGGCCGCCGGCCGGCCGAGGAGGAGAGGAGGAACTGTCTGGTGAACGACAACGCTTCCCCTGCAGGCCAGGAGGGGCACATTCACAACAGAACATGGGACAACACTTTCATAGTGCATTATACTGTATATTTAGAAGACATCTGAGAAATAAATATCTTGTATCATAATGTTGAGATACACCAAACATACAAACACACACCTATTTTGTTGCCTGGTATATCATCAAATGGGGTGGACAGGATCTCCTGTAGTAGAGTCCTATTGTTTCTATGACGATTGAGCAGAAACCAGACTTTGGGTCGGGCACTGTAAACTACAATCCCCACCTGGACAAAGCAGAGGTGCATTTTAGGATGGCATATACTGCGATGTGGCCAATTAGACAGAATCAATACAAAATAAAAATATGTACTTTGCAGTGTAAAAAAGACATTTCATGAAGACTAAACCATATCATACCATATCTAGCAGTGTGATGTCAGTGTGTGTGTGTGTGTTTCCATGCCTGTCTACCTGGGAGTCTTGGGCTCCAATGGCAGTGAGTGAGCCTGCAGCACTGGTCAGGAGGGACAGCAAGGGCTTGGCCAGGCTGGCCCGGTCTCTGGAGGCTGGAACCACGAACACCAAGTCCAGACGACCACCCACACACACTACAGACCGACAGAGAGAGAGAGACAGAGAGAGACAGAGAGAGAGAGAGAGAGAGAGAGAGAGAGAGAGAGAGAGTGTGTCATGTTTTACTATATCCTGTGTGTACAATTATGTATATGTGTACGATCGAGAGAAGCGAGAAGCGTTATGCGAACAGAAGAGAGAGAGAGGAGGATGGAGAGGAAGAGGCGTGTACCAGTTCGCTCCTCCACGTAGACCTCAGGTCCCAGCTCCCTGTCGAAGCTGGGCTTCAGGGTGAGGCGGTAACGCAGGCCCAGACGCAGCCCTGTGACCCGGTACGAGCTGGACGAGCTGGGGAGGGGGATGGACTGACCCGGCCCAGAGTCTACCTCACACACACACACACACACACGCAGGAACATGAACTCAAACATTTACAACGTGTTTCAAATGGCGACAAACATATACGGATACACATGACTGCGGCTTTAATGACCTCTCTCCTCCCTCCAGTGCAGGACGTATCCTGTGGCACCGGCCAGAGGAAGCCAGCCCAGCAGCATGGACGTCTGGGCGATCTCCGCCACCTGGAAGCCTGTGACAGACGTCAAGACTGGAGCCCCCGCTGCACACACAACAACACAAGACACTCAGACGACACACACTGGACACACAGTGGGAAGCAGCAGATCACATCTGTTCTTGTGTGTGGTCGGTGTGTGTGGTCAGTGTGTGTGGTCAGTGTGTGTGGTCAGTGTGTGGTCAGTGTGTGGGGTCAGTGTGTGGGGTCAGTGTGTGGGTGGGTCAGTGTGTGGGGTCAGTGTGTGGGGTCAGTGTGTGGGTCAGTGTGTGGGTCAGTGTGTGGTCAGTGTGTGGTCAGTGTGTGTGGTCAGTGTGTGGTCAGTGTGTGGTCAGTGTGTGTGGTCAGTGTGTGTGGTCAGTGTGTGTGGTCAGTGTGTCCGTACGCGTGGTGATCCTGACGGAGACCGGGGAGCTCTCCCTGTTCTGGACCAGGGCCTTGACCATGACCTCGTACTGAGCGCCCCGATCCAGCTGCTGCAGGTCCACAGACGTCACGTTGCCCCCTACCTCCTGGCTCCTCTCCTCACCCCCTAAAGAACCACAGGGGTTTACAGAGGGTTGTCAACATGCCCAACACAACTATCAAAACACAGATCATCATGATTATAACGTCCACGGGCAAAAAATCTATTTTTTTCCCACCAGGTTTTGTACGTTATGTCTGTGCTAGTCAAGCTAAGCACTGAAGCAGGTGTTATAGTGATTTTAATGAAAGATCAAAGATTATTTGGCAATATTATGTAATTTTACATAACACATTTACATACACATATGTAAATGTGACAATAAGTAGAATATATACAGTACTTAGAATATTACTCTTAGTAGAATATTACTATTTATTATTAAACCCTCACCATCTGTTCGTTTCCATGCAACGCGATAAGCCGTTGCTCCTTGCACGCCAACCCACGTTACCCTGATGACCTCACTTCCAAAGTCCTGGACTCGGAGTGACGTCACGGTACTCACGTCAACCTCTGATTCTACAGAGCAGAAGAAGTCAGTGACTCGGTTTCATCAGTAAGTAGCATCCTTCTTTTCATCAAGGTCAACTACCTGTTCTGAATCTGTGAGAGGTGGGGGTTCCTTCCCGAGAGCCAACCAGTGAAGAGACAGACACTTGGTAAGGAGAGTCTGACTGGAGCCCATCCAGGGTGAAGGAAGTGACATCACCTGTGACACTGCGGGTTGACTCCAGGCCTGGAGACAGAATGAACACAGCTGCTATGACAACAACAACTACTACTACTACTACTACTAGGTCGAGTTGAATGGAGAAAGGAGAGAACCACACCCACCATCTTCACGGCGCCAAGTAATCTTGTAGCCTGTCGCCCTGGAGACTGGTAACCAGGTGATACGTACGGTCCGAGAGTTGACATTGAAGATCTCAACTCGACTGATGGCGCCTGATCCAGAGACAGGATTGGTCTTTGCAGTGATGGTGACCGCCTCCCCCACCCGACTGCCAATCACAGCGGCGACACCGATGGCCAGAGCCTCGTCTGGCTGCAGGCCCTCGAAGGTATAGGACGTTGTGTCTGCTGACAGGACGCGTGACTGCTCCACACCTACGGAGGAGGAGAGGCAGAATTCACATTCATGCTGTACACACCTTGACAACTATCGAGCTAGAAAGCTGAAAAAAGTATCTGAATTTGAATATGAAAGATCTGAAATATTTGTATGTCGAATTTCATAAAACTGAAATATGTTACTGTTGAAATTCGACATACACATATTTCAGATCTTTCATATTCAAATTCAGATACTTTTGTCAGGTTTCTAGCTCCATAGACAACATATATAACTGCTCCTTACTTATAGTACAAGGCCGATTGTCTGAAAGAAACATTTGAATGTGGATAAACAGGATAAAAGGGAAATATATTTTACTTAATGTATACAGGGAACACTTACTACTGCCTTGTCTCCAAGTGACTCTGTAGCCCGATGACCCAGATACACCTGACCAGGAAATTCTCAGTCTCCTACTGTTGGCATTGGTCACTCGCAAGTTGGTCACTTTGGCCAAAGCTTGGACTGAAATCAATTCATCAATCAGTCAGAAGAAGAATTGATTCATGTCAAGACGTCATGGATCAGTCAATCATAGATTATGCTTCGATAGGCTCAAGAATATGTACGATCGTGGTATGGATAGAGTAGCCCTGTGGCTGTTCAGTACAGCAGCTGCTCCTTCTCTTCTGTATCTCCAGGTCTGTCTCTCCTCTAGCCTAGATCCAGTATCCCTCCCTACAGCTCATACTGGATGTGTCTGAAGCTGTCGGGGCATCAACACTGGGCTGATAAGTCAGCTTGCTCACACATACCGCCTCCACAAAAACTGCATCTATTGAAGCAGCCCTTTTCCACTAATGTAGGGGCTGAGGCACAAACCCACACTGTTCACACGGTGATCTGACCTGCTTGGTTCACAGAGAGCTGGCAGTCCAGCACCCAGCTGTATTACGTTGGAGGAATGTTGAAAGATAAGATATGCAGCATAAGATTCGTTCCTGGTCGCCTCGGTAATACGCAGCCCATAATACAGCCTCACCTCCTTGGATGGAGATGGTGACAGCCTCTCCCTCTCTGTCCCCCACCACTGCTGTCATGGTGACGCCGTAGGACACACCCTCTGCTAGGTCTCGCAGGTCAAGTGTCGTCTGGTTGCCAGGGATGCTACGAGTCTCTTCAGTCCCTGCTGTGGAGAGAGGAGAAGACCAGCCCACCTCAGCACCAGCCACCTGCAACTGTCACCCAACTCGGGCCTTTTCAGATGGTCCAACCTGATTGGTGGGTCTTGCTGTACCTTCAGGGTTGATGATGAGGATTCGGTACTGTGTGGCCCCAGCCACCCCGGTCCAGCCCAGTCTGACGGTGCTGCCCAGGGTCTCCACCACCCTCAGCTCAGACACCTTCCCCACAAGCTGCTCTACTGATGGGAGTCCACCACAAACACAATACAGTCCACAGCATAAAAAGCAAGCACATGGGCCCATGGAAACATGTGGAAATGTGCATATTTTCAGACCACAGCTTTATTCCAGCGTGTAAAGCTGACCTTTGTTGTTAAAAACGGGCGTGGCCTCCTCGCGGCCCTCGTACTGGGTGAAGAGGGTGATGGTGTACTCGGTGCTGGGCTGCAGTTGTGTTAGCTCATAGCTGATCGTGCTCCTGGAGAAGGAGCGGCTTTGGACACGGCCCTCTACGACACACAGGAACCTCCATCACACATCATCACACACGGGAACCTCCATCACACATCACCACACACAGGAACCTCCATCACACATCATCACACACAGCTGAAACTCCATCACACATCATCACACACAGGAGCCTCCATCGCACACAGGAACCTCCATCACACATCAACACACACATGCACGTCCCAAGAGAATGACAGTTCTGTTTGTCTCATGGTAGGAGCAGGTGAACCATCGGGACATCTCTGTCATCATCCTAAAGCCTTCTAATGTTGATGAAATCAGCAGGCACAGTGCCAGATTATACACATACTGTCCAACACGAGTGTTTACGAGTGTGTGTGTGTGTGTGTGCCTGACCTCTTGCGTCCCTCCACTCCAGGCGGTAGCCCCTGGCCGAGGGGATGAGGTTCCAGGTGAGGCGGATGGTGGAGGGGCCGGTGGGGGCTGCTCTTAAGACCTGCTGCTCCTGACGTTCTGAGACACACACGAGGCCACTCAGAATGCTTTACATCAACTCATATGATCAGGTATGTCACCCTGACACTCAGGGTTTTGCTGTACAAACTAGAGACAGGTGTATCTAATTACTGGAAATGATCAACCTCTGTTCTTTCATGTCCATCTTTTCCTGCAAGGGTAGACAAGGCCTCTGGGAACGAATCAGTCGGAACGTAAACCAAAGGTTTCATTGAACTCAAGACATCCTAACTGAATTAGTCATCAAACGTGTGTACACTCGTGGATTTGTTTGGAGAGCAAAGAGGGCCAACGATAACTCTCTCCCTGTCTTCATCTCAACACCAGTTGTTTGGACACAGCAATAAGAAGGAAACTTCCTTAAAGGAAGTTTTCACAGACTTTATTCGTCCACAATTGGAAGGAACTACAAAAGACAGCACATAATCAGAGACTGGATGACGGTTTCTCTAATCTTATCAAAGTGGTTCAATTTTCTAAAGTGCGTTTGATATTTCAGAAAGATGTCTGGTCAAGATTGTTATGATGGGCTACAGTGACTAAGAATGTGTGAGCGTGTGTGTGTGAGTGTGTGCGTGTGTGTGTGCGTGTGTGTGTGTGTGTGTGTGTGAGCGTGCGTGTGTCTGTGAGTGTGTGAGTGACGATGTTGAAGTGAGCCACGATGTCGAAGTGAGTGACTCTTGACCCACACCTATCTTGAAGCGGGCGGTGGCCGCGTCGCCCTCCGTGTCTGCGTCATACAGAGCGATGACGGTGACGATGTACTCCGTGTCGGCCAGCAGGCGGAGCAGCGTGTGAGCCTCCCTGTCACCGGGAAGCTCCACAGTCTGCACGTCACGACCTGGGGGACACGCAGGGAAGACACCGCGAGAGGGGACAAGGGGAGAGACAGACGAGAGAGAGAGAGAGGAAGAAAGATATGCGAAAATGGTGCGACGTCAAACAGGAAGTTAAACAGGAAAAATACGTCGAACTATTGGATGTGACGTGTCTCTCCAGAGAACGCGCAGTAACAGAAGTGAGTCAGCGTCTCGGTCCCTCACCGGTTAGCGGTCCCCAGACCAGACGGTAGGCCCTGGCTCCTCTGACGCCTTGCCACTGCACACGGACACTCTGCTGTGACACGGTCTCCACCGACAACTGCTGCACCGCCTCCAGACGCACTGCACAAGGATCACACACACACAAGCTGTCTGAGCCTACACAACCCATGACAGGAGGATCACACACACAAGCTCTCTGAGCATACACAACCCATGACACAAGGATCACACACACACAAGCTGTCTGAGCCTACACAACCCATGACACAAGGATCACACACACACAAGCTGTCTGAGCCTACACAACCCATGACAGGAGGATCACACACACACAAGCTGTCTGAGCCTACACAACCCATGACAGGAGGATCACACACACAAGCTCTCTGAGCATACACAACCCAGGAGTCAGGCCACAGCCCTCCCCTCAGTCACTGCAGTTGTAATCACCACCAGCAGGGGGCAGTCTTGCAGTGTCATTGTTTCATGCAGGGCTGGTCGATGGGTCAGTTACTGCAGTAGGGGAGCAGGAGAGGCTAGTACTCACATGTGCGTGCGGTGAGGGTAGCCGGGGAGGCAGAGTTCCGAGGGAAGAGCGGGTGTAGGGTGAGGACGTATTCAGTGTTGGGCAGGAGCCTCTCCAGGGTGACAGAGGTGGAGTCAGCTGACAGACTCTGCTCCAATAGCTGAGCTGCTGGCTGACCTGCAGTTCCAAACCAGCCACAGTCGTCAGTCATGGTGACTCACGACTGACCTGAGAAAAACTCAGCGATGCCAGACGTTTACATGTTTATGTTTTGACTCAAAAACATCTGTGATGTGTTTGTGGTACACGCGTTCAATGTTCTGTTTTCTGTGCGTGTGTTCCTGAGTGTCCTCAATCCCTGCCCTGTGCCAAGCCATCCTCCAGCACAACAGGAATGTGTGGCCTGAAGTAATGGGCATCAGGCTCACTGTGTGTCTGCCTCTCTGTCTCTACGTGATATAGGCATGCAGCTGCTCAAACTGGGAGGCAGAGAAACAGGTACAAACATCTCCCTAGACTTGACGAAATACACACACACGACCCATTTAAAACAAATACACACTTGTGTAAAGAGCCCTGTGTGTGCGTGCGCTCCGGGTTAGACCAACCCTGAGAGGAGAGATGCCACACTGCCACATCAGCTTTGTGAAACCAGGTGGGGCTAATACCGATCCCCGGGGTGTGTTTTTCCTTACAGAAATTCACACACGCACACACACACACACACGTATCCTTCATCTTTTATGTACGTAAAGTCCCCGTGTTTAGAGCGGCGTTCCAGTATCAGACACACCCTGTCTGTGATCATGCATCTCCAGCTGCAGCCAAATACCATTAGGGAACACTTTCTGTCGTCTACAGAGATGTATACTGAGGTAAGAGGTAATGACTGGGTAATAAACTCATCGCTGACAATCAATGCCTGGAGGGCTGCAGAAGTCTCTTCTTCACCATGAATATACAGTATTAAACTTTACTGCCACTAGAGGGTAAACCTTTCCTTTCCTGTTGTCCTATCAGACAAAAGGACTTGTGTGAGTGTTCATTGGATGACAGGAAATCTGTTGCCATTGATTTTAGAGAGGATGTGACTGACTGTGAATAATCTGTGCTGTAGTGGTTGTGTGTGTGTGTGTGTGTGTGTGTGTATGTGTGTGTGTGTGTGTGTGTGTGTGTGTGTGTGTGTCTGACCTCGCGGTCCGTAGGTGAGCTTGTATCCCTGTATGGAAGAGGAGGGGGCATCCCAGGCCAGAGACAGAGAGAGGAAGCCTGCCCGGAGAAGACGGAAGTTGGACACCCCTGGTAGGGACCCTGAGAGAGAAGGATGAAAGGGAGGAGAGAGGAGGAGAGGAGGAGAGAGGAGGAGGAGAGAGGAGGAGAGGAGGAGAGATGAGGAGGAGGAGGGAGAGGAGGAGGGGAGAGGAGGAGGAGAGAGGAGGAGAGGAGGAGAGAGGAGGAGGGTCAGAGAAGCAATGATGAGGAAGGCGGTTTTCTGTAATGATGGTTATTACGGGTCTCTTTCCTGTTATCCCCACCCCTTTTTTTCCTGTTCTATCTTCTGTGGTGTGTGCAGATTCTGTGTGAGTGTTTACGTGTGTGTGTGACTCACTGGTGCGCTGCTTAGCAGACACAGGCTCGCCCACACTGTTGGGGTACTGGGAGATGATGGTTACCAGGTAGTCTGTTCCAGACTTCAGTTCCCGTGCCACAAAGTTCGTCTGGCCTGCAGACACAGTCTCCTGAACAGCCACACAAGAACATCATCTCTTCAATACCTTTTAAACACAACATCAGAACATGTTGAAGAAGATTTCTGGGGCTATATTGTAAGTTCTGAATCATTCAAGGGGACCCATGCTGAGAATCCCAGGTCTAGTTGTAGTTCAGGTGTAGTTGTAGTTCAGGTCTAGTTCTAGTTCAGGTCTAGTTCAGGTCTAGTTCTAGTTCAGGTGTAGTTCTAGTTCAGGTCTAGTTGTAGTTCAGGTCTAGTTGTAGTTCAGGTCTAGTTCTATTTCAGGTCTAGTTCTACTGCAGGTCTAGTTCTAGTTCAGGTCTAGTTCTAGTTCAGGTCTAGTTCTAGTTCAGGTCTAGTTCTAGTTCAGGTCTAGTTCTAGTGTCTAGTTCAGTTCAGGTCTAGTTCTAGTTCAGGTCTAGTTCTAGTTCAGGTCTAGTTCTAGTTCAGGTCTAGTTCTAGTTCTAGTTCAGGTCTAGTTCTAGTTCAGGTCTAGTTGTAGACATGACTCAGACTTCCATCATCACGCAGAAATCAAGAGCGGCTGGTGTAAAACAAGGTTTGTAAAACAAAGCAATCTTTTGGCATGGCCTTCCATTGGGATTGGCGACTGATCTGTTGGCATAACTTTCTTCGTATCAAGACTCATGGTACTCAGAGGGAATTTCAGTCTTGTCTGAGCCAAGGTTTTTTTTGAGGAGCAGCTAAATTATAATGAGGATCCACCCTGTAGACATGTTGGTGCAGTCCTCTGCCAACAGTATGTTGTGTCATAAATTAAAAAAATAAAAGCCTCAATCCATCTCCCTCTATCTTCCATCTCCCTCTCTCTTCTGTCAGTCAGATTCTCTCTATAGTTTTTATTTCCAGATTGCAAATAGCCCATAATAATCTGGGTAACATCAGCCAGTTGCTGGTGACAATTAAAAAAACAACATGAAAAAATTGCTGTGCACCAACCTGACGGAGCTCGGCTGTGATTGGCTGACCCAGACCGGATAGAGGTGTGTACTGCACCAGGTAGCCAGTCACAGGCCCGCCTGCAGGATTCCAAGTGAACCTCAGTGAATCAGTAGTCTGGCCGGAGAACTGGAGGTTGGATGGACCAGAGAAGGCCTCTGCCAAGACAACAGAGGTAGCGAGACAAAGACAGAGATGGTGACAGAGAGACACAGAGAGACACAGAGACAGACAGAGACAGACAGAGAGAGGAGGTCAGGGTGAGACTGGTGACATAGATGACAGAGACATGGGGTCCTGATGTAATGAAGACGCTAGCACCGCATGTTCTGTATGCTGTATGTGTTTGAGTGTGTGAGTGAGTGCTGTGTGTGTGTGTGTGTGAGGGTTACCATCACTAGCGTAGACGCCCCCTGCACTGGAACACACACGTGGTCCCACCAATGAAAACAGAGTACTCAGGAGCCTGAACTCTCCCACATAGAAGGTGTAGTCAGCAATCGGCGGGGAGGCGATGAGAGCCAACTCAGCCTTATCTGCGCTCTTTATACCTGAGAGCAAGAGATCAATACTGTACTGACACAGTACACACACCCAGGCAACACAAACACAGACGGAACACACAGGGTAACAGGCACACACACAAAGACAGACACACATGCTGTAATAAGATCCTCTCAAACAGACACCTACCCACTGCGATGACATCTACTCCCAGACTCCGTAGCTTCTGGGCTGGCTCTTCCACGCTGTCCTGAGACTTGCCATCTGTGATCAGTATAGCGATCTGAGGGAAAGGGAGAGAGAGAGAGAGGCAGAGGCAGGAGGAGAGACCGAAGGAGAAACAGCAGGACAGACGGGGGGAGAGACAGGGAGAGAGAAGGGAGAGAGACACAGGGGGAGATAGAGGACACAGACACCAAGAGAACACATGAGCACTGGACCCTGTCATCTTTGGAATGGGCGGAACACCCATGAGTCTCCGGGCCCCTTGTTGACCTTCTCTCACCTTGGGAACATCCCTGATCGACGAGGGGTTGAAGAAATTGTCAGCAACAAATTTGAGTCCAGCCCCAGTGTGGGTGCTGCCTCCTTTGTAGTTGAGGTTCTCCACCGCGTTGACCAGCTCGGTGCCATTCAGGTAGGTGGAAAAGGTAAACTCCACCCTGCCAGACCAGACACAAACCACACACAGCTTCAGAACCTGAGCTATAGCAAAACAACCGTTTCAGCATGAGAGTGAAATACAGTACAAAATCTGACACCAGAGTTAAAGCCCCCAAAAGAAGCAGTTAAAAAAATTGTACATGCCATCTGTATTTGTGCCAAGGCATCAGGCAGTCATAGCCATTGACATTGTTCTAAACAAGTTGTGAAATGTTCCTCAGTGGTTCATGTTGAACAACAGTAGTGTAGAGTCGAGAGCACATGTGTGTGCAGTGTCTGACCTGGCGACATCGCTGTACTGCACTCCCCCGAAGCGGACTCCTGATTGGCTGACCAGGCTGGCGAAGGGCTTGACGATGCTGGCCATGAAGCCCCTCACCTGGACAAAGTGGCTTCGACCGATACTGGACGAACCGTCCACCAAGAACACCAGGTCTGCTGCTACCACATTATTACACCTGCCTGCTCAAACACACACACACACACACACACACATAGAGAACACACACACACAGAGAACACACCGAGCAGGAGAGTGAGCTGTCGAGGATTTAGAGCTGAGTAACAGCAGAGCAGGGAGCTCCTGAACGCAGAGCTACTGTCGTCATGGTTCCCTACCTTGAGTTTCAGCCTGGGGCACCGACGACAGCCCGACCACCAGGAAGAAAATCCAGCTCCACATCTTCACAACCTGGATACACACACACACACACACACTTTTTACACAACCAAAGTGTGTACATGGGTGTGTCTGTGAGTATAGGAACGTGTCCAGGTACAGTGTAGCTGGTCTATCTCCTGCAGACACATTCCATACAGCACAGACCCATCAGCCGTCACGCCACACTTGATCACAGCCAACACCAGCTCACAGGGCAACCGTGTGAATCAACACACGAGCAGACAGCCTGTCAGACAGCCTGTCTGACTGCCTGCCTGTCTGACTGCCTGTCAGACAGCCTGTCTGACTGCCTGCCTGTCTGACTGCCTGTCTGACAGCCTGTCTGACTGCCTGCCTGTCTGACTGCCTGTCTGACAGCCTGTCTGACTGCTCGTGGCAACGACTGGTGTCCGTCTGAACGGAGAACTGATCTCAAAGTTAGTTATACCACTATACACAAACAAACAATGAAACGACGGATCCTCATTATAAAGGATTCAGTCAAATGATCAAAGTGACTCGTTTACCTCATCAGAAGCTCATCGCTACCATGTCAACCTTGATGCATATGGCAATGCCATGAATGAACAGTCAAGGGGATCCTCAACAAATGAGCTACTGCAAATAGCTACCAGATGCTAACCTGACAGGTTTACACACCACAAAGAATGGAAACCAGCCCCGATTTAAGAGGCAGAAAAAGTTTATGTCACAACAAATTATAAAAAATTTAAAAATGGCCATACTCTAAATGAATCAGACGATGCACGTCCTTCAGATGCAGGGCATAGTCTTCAACAGTGGCTCTCAGCATGTTTAGGTCTGTAGTGTAAATCAACAAAGGAACCTTTTAGCCCCAGCTGTGAGTAGTTAGCATGATGTGCTGCAGAGGCCTGCTCCCAGAAGTGTCCAACCTGTCTCACTGCGTGTGGCAGTGCACTCCTTCTCCTACAGAAGTATACAGCCTGTCTCACTGCGTGTGGCAGTGCACTCCTTCTCCTACAGAAGTGTACAACCTGTCTCACTGCGTGTGGCAGTGCACTCCTTCTCCTACAGAAGTATACAGCCTGTCTCACTGCGTGTGGCAGTGCACTCCTTCTCCTACAGAAGTATACAGCCTGTCTCACTGCGTGTGGCAGTGCACTCCTTCTCCTACAGAAGTGTCCAACCTGTCTCACTGCGTGTGGCAGTGCACTCCTTCTCCTACAGAAGTATACAGCCTGTCTCACTGCGTGTGGCAGTGCACTCCTTCTCCTACAGAAGTATACAGCCTGTCTCACTGCTTGTGGCAGTGCACTCCTTCTCCTACAGAAGTGTCCAACCTGTCTCACTGCTTGTGGCAGTGCACTCCTTCTCCTACAGAAGTGTCCAACCTGTCTCACTGCGTGTGGCAGTGCACTCCTTCTCCTACAGAAGTGTCCAACCTGTCTCACTGCGTGTGGCAGTGCACTCCTTCTCCTACAGAAGTATCCAACCTGTCTCACTGCGTGTGGCAGTGCACTCCTTCTCCTACAGAAGTATACAGCCTGTCTCACTGCTTGTGGCAGTGCACTCCTTCTCCTACAGAAGTGCCCAACCTGTCTCACTGCGTGTGGCAGTGCACTCCTTCTCCTACAGAAGTATACAGCCTGTCTCACTGCTTGTGGCAGTGCACTCCTTCTCCTACAGAAGTGCCCAGCCTGTCTCACTGCTTGTGGCAGTGCACTCCTTCTCCTACAGAAGTGCCCAGCACTTCAACAAGAAACACTCCAAAATATTTATATAGAGGAGCTATTGGAAGTAGTCTTGCATTTGTGTGTAGCACATACTGTATACACACAATCAGTCTGCACATACAGTATGGTATCAAGACCCATGAGTGAACATATACATTCAGACATGTATTTATTTTAAAGGGGGAGAGATGTTGCCAAATGCCTTCCTATCAAAGTCATGACACACAAACACATTCTCACCTTTTGACCCCTAGGATGATTCTTAATAGACTCCAGGTACAGACATATTGCTATTATTTGTCTCACAAAAATGATAGCTGTCACCACTTAATGAACCAACAGGAAATGTATGAAGAAAAAGAAGCTGAAGAATAAGCTTCAAACCATGTCTGCCCTTTATCTGCTCCTGGGTTTATATAAAGGACAGCAGAGTGGAAGTAAACAACCACTTCAGAGCTGCTTTCAGGACAGAAACTCATAAATGAATTTACAAAATGTTTGTTCCCATTGTATGATTCATGAACCACAGAAAGGACATGACGGAACCTTCCTCCAAGACACACAGCCTTCCTCATTACATAGACCACTAACTCTAATGTGTACCAAATGGAAGCCCACATGGGACCCAGTGCTGCCTGAAAGCAGAAGGCCGAAGCAGAAGGCCGACTACTGACTACAAAGTTATCTTTAATTTCATCCTTGATAGCAGAGAACTGAAACTCACTCTCAGTTTATCCTGTTATGTCCCTTGGTTTTATGTACACATATTATTGTTGTCTTCCTTAAATCACTAGATCCAGGCTGTGAGAGCGGGAGAATGACCACAGCCTGTTTAAAGGCTCTTTAGGACACGGCTGTTACCACTGAGCATTAACGACTACACACAATTTGGGGACGCACTCTAAATGCTGCCACTGAGTGACTGTGTTATTAGTCTTTAATAGTACCATCTGTGGCCTAAAGTATAACATGTAGAGGTAGAAATCAGGCACAATGCATTGAGGAGGTGGAGTGCCCTTACCCTTCTCTCTCTGTCACTGCTTTTCTCTCACTGTTATCTTCCATCCTCTCACATCCCCCTTCACCTCGGATACAGTGAGGCAGTGCTTGTCAGATGAAAAAAACTCATTACTTTCTATCATATTAAGACAAAGCAAAAGCTTTGGAGTCCTCCAAAAGAGCAATTTCATGAGTTTTCTCTTTTTAGCACGTTATTATCTAGGGACACCAATAACAAGTCTATACTGAGTACATTCCGCGGGGCTTCACTCCTGAATTTTTGAAAGGGTACAATAAATGTCTTAGTGGTGGCGACACACCCACTGGGATCTAGATGGAAGTAGAACATCCAGTTTACAAGGTTGGAGACAGAGACAGAACCAAATAACAGAAATAAAAGGAAGAGAGAGAGGGAGACAGAGTGGGTGAGTGTGTCTGAGAGAAGACAACAGGGAGACAAATACAGAAGTTACAAAAGTGCGGTAGCACCGTAATGAACGTCTTCAGTGAACATTGAGTTCTGTCAGCACTAGCCTAGGAAAGAAGCCCTTCTCCCCAGGGGTGACTGCTGCTGGTGCCCTGTGACAGAGCAGCTTTTAGTAAAAACCAGGCTCCCTCAGCATGGCATTTAAGTGGCTGTGGGGGGGTCATTTAGATTCATCGAACCTTACACTACCACACATGGGCAGAAAGACAGGTTCTCTGTACTTCCGGTGTTCCAGTTCAAGACAGCATTTTTCCCTCTCTGGGTCGCAGCTCCAGTGTGTGGCTGTTCAGAGTCATTGACACTGTGACCTCCATCCCCCAAGGCCAGTGCAGCACATCTCATCCCAGTCTGAAGTGCTCTAGTGCCTTGCTGGGTCATGGCCACTCTTTCATCAGCCAAACTCAACACCAGACGCTGTGTTGATTGATTGTCTGTCCGAATGTCTTGTGATCTTTTTGAGTGTAAATCAGAGCATTTATGGGATGTGGAAGGAGGACAATGACTCTACGATCTTGAAGATGAGAGGGGCTGTTATGAAGTATTTACATTTTCAGTCAGTTTTACTATTTGGACACAACTAGTGTTTCTCTCTAATATACTACTTGCAGTTTAAAAAAATAAACAAACATATCCCAGCTGCAGAATATGAGCCGTGTTCCACAGACACAGGTGGAAACCAAAAGACCAGCAGCCAGTCTCACAACAGTCAGAACTTCCACTGACCCATTGACTTCCAAAATACAATAAAGGATTGTGACAAATCAATTCCACTAAAGTTCTCCTAAGCTTCAGTGAGAGCAGTGGGTTAGCAGAGTAAACCCCCACATCAAACACACTGTAACCAACAGCAGCAGTCCACACAGGATACATGTGGTAGTGGGCCAGACTCCATGTCAATCTAGAAACTAAGGAAGCACCCCACAGATGGAAATGACAGCCTGAAGTAGAAGTAGAACTACAAGGAAAAAGGATGAGGATGAAAAGTGGACAGAAGGGGATGGTGAGATGTGAAGGAAATACCATGAGATGAAGGAAATGATTAGGCGAAGATGAAGATAGCCAGACCCCTTCATTGTGGAAGACAAGGAAGAGGGGTGCCATCACCCATATCTGTTGTTAAATCTATCAGTCATCAACTAGCCTGACTTCTGCACGACCCTGATTGCCAGGCTAGTAAATCAGGCTATAGGTAAACTGTTTAATTCCACTTTGTGATTGTCCTACAAGCTGAAATTGTGCTGGTGGTATATTCTGATGGGAACAACCAAGAGATCCAACTGTAGCTCACACTGACATTAGGTGGCTGAGCGGTTAGGGAATCGGGCTAGTAATCAGAAGGTTGCCGGTTCGATTCCCAGACGTTTAAAAGGGCATTGTGTCCTTGGGCAAGGCACTTCACCCTACTTGCCTCCAGGAATGTCCCTGTACTTTCTGTAAGTCGCTCTGGATAAGAATATTGTCTGCTAAATGACAAAATGTAAATGTAGCCTAGATCAACTGAGGTCAAATGAGGACAGAGGACCGAGGGCTACCTAAATGTGTCAGAAGTGTTATGCTGCACGTTAAGTTCTTCTGAGGTCATCAATAAACTAATTAATGTGCAAAAACACATTGGCAAGTCAGATCACATACTTGAAACATGTCATGCAAAAAGCTACATTATGAATAGTTATCTTTATACCCAACAGGTGCATCTGAAACAACTTTGGTATGCTGACTGTGTCTCTTACCCTTTAGATTATAAACGTCTAATTAACTAGGTGATTTAGAATTCGAGTTATATGCCTTCCTTACATTTCAGAAAACATTGACATGTTGACCTTTAATCTGGTCAATCTCTCACGTAAAGTGTTTCACTGCAAACATGTAACTCTGTTTTTCTTAATAATTACTAAAACTAGTTATGTAATAAAAGTCTCAAGGAAAGAGTGGTTATGTACAGTCTTGTCTTCATCCATTGCTTTAGGCAGTCACAGTAAGGTGCTGGGAATGATTGACATGCATGTTGGAGGTAGGCTACAGAACATCTTTCAATCCAAATGACAAAACCTACACTCATGTAGTATACAGTAGTTTAACTATTTTGCTAGCTTTGTGAACACAGGCTAATGCCCGATCCACTATGGTGTGCTGACCTAGGGACTCCGAATACGCTCCGAATACCGAATACGGACAGGTGGGCTCGACTTTCTTAACGTTGACCCACACAGGAGCAGTATTCAGATTAGCATATTTATGAGATACTTCAAAATGTCAAATGTAAATAATTGCAAATGGTCCCTATATTAATAGTAGTACACTTCTAAGAGGACTGCATGAGTCCCCTGCATGTTTTCTTAATGCACAAGCATTCCAGCAATTCCTCTTCAATTAAACCAATAAATCAGTAATTCCCTCAGACTCTCATCAGGCGTGACACTGGGCGAGGCCCCCTGAAGCCGGACGCGTACCCACACCACTCACGTCCTCTGGTAGGCTACCTGGCTACCTGGCTACCCTTTAAACTCTCCGATGGACAGACAAGATGCTCCTTCACTCACCTTTTCACTTGTTGCATACCGTTAATCCAACCGTCGCCCTCCGTTCAGCCTTTCCGGCAAAAAAGTGGGGTTTGCAATAGAAGAGGGTAGCCACAATAAATATTTCCTCTTTCCCACCGCTCTTTAAGACAGTTTCCTCAGTACTGAGCCCGTGGTAGTGCGACACACTGCGTATTGTATTAGGCTAGCCTTTTAGCGAAGCATGTTGAAGGAGCCTGGCCCATGATAAAGTAGGGTATTTGTCTTTCAGTCATGCAATCTCACTGGCTTACTGGGCTGAGTCAAAGCAGCAACAGCAAAATAGTTCAGACTTGTTCTCAGATGCCTGAAGGGGAGTCCTTAGTTTTACTCTCTTCTTTTTTTCACTCTCACTTTTCTGTCTCTCCCTCCCAGTTCTTGCCAGCATACACGAGCCAGGTTCGCACGACCAACCCACCCTCATCAACCAATTACAGTGGCGGGCGACTGTGCGTTCATGAACTGACAGTACCTTCGTAGTTTGTCATGTCGTTTAGCCTTCTTACTATGAAATTTAAGTGGTTAGTTCATGCTAGTGCTCTCAGAAGGTTGGACAATAATCTGTCCTCTTCGTGACTTTCAACATCCAGCAAAACCTTAAAAATATGTAGTCTATTTGGTATATTTGTTGTGGTTTGAGGTTAACCATTACAGTAAATGAAAACCGACAATATCCATTATTTTCATAATCGATTTCATTTTATGTTTTCGACATGGAATGCATATGCCTTCGGTATTGGTTTCTTTGGTTTCTTTGGCCAGAAAGTGGGTTCTCTCAATAGCTGTCCTCTTACCTGCAAAAAGTAGGTTTGAGGCGGGGTTGAGGGGGGTTTTACTAAGTACCAAGCTTAGCATTGACAGACATATGCATGTTTAAGCACATCAGTTAGGGGAGAATGGAATTACTGACATGCTATGGGCATTCTGACCTTTATTGATTATATTGTTGGCGTGTTTAGCTTCTATCTAGTTATTGTTGCTATGCATATATTCAAGTTCATTCTGTTTCTCTCTATGCATCTTATGCTATGAATAGGTGTGTGTGTGTGAGTATGTGTGCAAATGTGTGTGTTTGTTTGCATGTGTCTGTCTGCTAGAGAAGAAGGGGAAACTGCAGGACAGATGTGCTGCTCAAGCTCTTTTGAAGCAGGCAACAATTCTGAAACTGTAACCATGCTGCACTAATAAAAAGACATTCCAGCGCAAGACTCTATGTTCTATTGACACGGCTGTTTTAGGTTTTAGTTGGGAGAAACAGGGGCACAACACCCTGTAGGTCACCCTCTGTCCGCTTTTCATTTGGTCTGCTACACTAACTCTTCTTTCTCATGTTCACTTGGTTGTCTACTATAGCCATCTGGAGTGCAACCACAGTGCTTGCAGTACCCACCAAAAGTTAGACAACGTACTTCTAGAATTGACATCGCTATAAAAGGGATTTATTTATCCCCATCCACAAATCTTACTGCTACAGACACCAATGAGCCCAGTGCGATACACAATCATAATAATAGAGTGGATATTGTGTGAAAGGGATGTTATAGAAAAGAGAGGTTATCACTGTATCTTATAGAAGTAGTCTGGAAGGTAGGTTGTTAATGTATAGACGTCATGATGTCCATTGTGATTTACTGTATATCCTGTAGCTTTCTGCTTTGTTCCTCCATGGATGTAGAGTACTCGTTCTGCGTATAGGGGCGAAGGGCTGAGCGTTTTGCCTTCAGTTGCATCGCAGATGTTCTGAGTGAGGTGTGTCTTGCTATAAATTATGTCTGGCCAAAGCAGGAATGAATCTGGAGCCATGATGTCATCGCTCCTCTCTGTCTGACACTTCCATATGGATCTAGAGGATGTGTTGTTGGCGGGTGTTATGCCATCGCTCTTTTCAGGGGCTGTAAAGGGGGTTGGTGGGAAAGACACTACCCAACCACTATTCTGGAAATAACACTTAAAAACGTGTTACTATCTATCTCACCTTTGGCACTCTGAGCTGGTGTCAGCATCTGTCACAGTCAAACTGAACAACAAAGACCATAGTTGATCTCTGTATCGTTTGCTTTCTCCAGATGGAAGCAGGAATGCCGAAGGACTGAGGGTCGAGAGGCATTATCTTTGTCTCTCTCTTTGTACTGTCACTTACCCCTGCCTTCCCCTGTCATTGAAGTCTGCCTCTCCTGTGCCCTTACCTGTCTTCCTGAGAATATAGAGGTGATACACGATGGAGGTAAGGATGTGAATCTAAGCATAAACAATACTAAGCCTCTGAAAGCAATGACATTTTCCTGTTCACCTTCACAAAAAGACCAGTGTGTGATCTGGCTCTCATGTGTGTTGTGTCTCAGCGTGTTCATGTCTGAGTGTGTGCTGGTGTCCAGAGCCCCCCATCCCCCCCCATCCCCTCATTGACAGGGTTAGGGTTAAGGTTGAGAGTGCTTCAGATGGTCCTCCCAACTCCTCCTTGATCCCTGTGCGTGATTAGGGCCTGACCCTAGGAGTCACTGTCTGTTAGAAGTGACCTCGACCACTATGGGAAGTTTTCATGTTGCTGGAATTTCAAGGTAATGACCTTGTCACCTCAGGTGAAGAGGTAACAGGTAAAGAGGGTTTGAGGAGGATTATATCACCCAGATTGCCTGCGGCCTCTTCTTCAAATATCACCTGTCAGGGTGACAAATGGCAGCGAGACCCATCCTGCCTCCCATACCTCCTCCTGAGTGGCTGCGTGGGAGAGGACATGCCTCCCATACCTCCCCCTTAGTGGCAGGGCGGGAGCGGGAGTGGGAGAGCACATGCAGACATGGGAAGAGAGGGAGAGAAAGGCCTGATAGAAGGTAAAAAAATAGAAGGTGATGAGAGATGCTGTTTGTACATAAAGAATATCTGTGATCAATATCCAGGACGTTGTTCTTAAGAAACATGGCTGCTGCACTGCACCCAGATGCTTCACAGTGGATTATGTTCTTCATGAGGCAGAGGCTTATGCATTAGTGTACAGGAACAGTACTACACATCTGGACAGCAGAGGCAAAATGTCCACACAAGGAACAGAGACAGCAGTACAAATATAGTATAGTATTTTTTTGTTGGCGCTATTTAAAATCGATTAACATTTAATTAGGGTCCAAATTCAGATACCCTTTTAGACATCACTTTAGAGTGGTGATCAAACATAAACATCACAATGAAGCTATTTGGGGATTAGTCTGACTGTATTCCGGTATTGTATGCGTTTCCTCTCATCTGCTGTTGATGTGCGTCTTGAACAGCTGTTTAATTCAAACCTGGTCCCTTGTGGCCTGCTCAGCCTCTGGAACGATACTGTAGGTGGGTGGCACACATGTTCTTAACTGGGGTGATTCAATCGGATGACCTTTTGGGCCTAGGAAGTGATTGCTAAATCAAAAAAGCATCTTTTTGGGCAGCTTTTGGTGCAAACCCAATGCTTTCCATGATGATGCACCAACATATGTGGTGGAGACAGTGAGTGTCTGCCTGCAGTGTTTGATAACGTGTCTGTGCAGACTAAAGTAGACAATAGCAGGCTCTGGCCTTTGATGAGTCACCCATTCAGCTCACATCTTTCATGTTTCTAATTTCCTCTGGAATAGTTGTGGAGGGAAGCAGAGTTTGTATAATGGCTGAATAACACGAGGAATTCTTGAGACTTTTTTTCTCCAACAGAGCTGCTGAATGTGTATATATATAGCATATATCAAAGTTATTAAGAATTGAGAATAGACTCTCACAAGTGTAGCCTAGTAGAGGGTTTGCTTTGTTTTTTTTGATTTACCTACAGCGTTTTGTCTTTATTTGCATTTTGCAATACCATCCAACTCACGTCAGGTCGAATCAATCTCAGTATAAAGTTTGTAAATGGGGTGTAACAAGGAGGTCTGTCAGTCACAGACTTACCTGCCAATTACGTTTTTACTTTTTACCTGTTCAGAACCTGTTATTATGCTGTACTAGATGAGACAAGGGGTGTGGTAGAGGGGTATCCAATATACTTCAACATTCCCTTTACATATTGTGTTGTGAGAAAATGTGCATTGTTTGGTGTTAAGGCAAGCATCTGTCCTGTCCTTGTGTGGACATGATGGAGGCCCTCAACTAAGGGAGGAGGGTGAAATAAATCTTTTAGTACAGATTCTGAATCTGTGTGTAGGACTCTCACATCTGTCCACTGTTCAGATAGAGAAACAGACTACCCATTGTGTTTCATAAAATCATTATTTAAGCATCACCCTTACTTTAAATCCTGAGTAAAAAACATTTGTCATGGAAACAGATAGATGGCGATACTAGGTTCTACTTCTAGAACAAGGCAGAGTGCCGGGAACAGGCAGATTGATGAGGATGTTTATCAAAGGGATGACTTTCATAATACAGTGTTGATGACAGCTGCGTGTTCAAACGTACCTCTTCACCTAATATAAAAAAGAGAGAGACAAAAGCAGAAGTAGATAGATGCAAGTGTATAGCCAGAGGGCTACAGTGAGTGGCAGTGTAATCTTCTCTTTTCTGCTTTGACAGAAAACTAATGAAGCTCTAGATACTCTATCACAGTCGGATGAGATGGAAAATCTGCTTTACTGAGGGGAGCAGAAAAAGAAAACTCTCTGATTCCCTCTAGTGGCCACGCTTGGGCAGTGCCGAAGGAAGCGTCTTCCTTCCAATCTGGGTTTGTCCTGAAAATATGTATATCATTTTGAGACTCAAAGACCATACTGTAGACCTAGTAAAATATTTCTAAAGTAAAATACATTTTGTGTACATCATTTTTTAATCTTTTCAACTCACACAATAGATAATATTTGCAAGGTCTGAGTGATATTTAAAAATGTACAATTTCTCATTCAAAAATTGCAGTTGAAAACAATCACATTTCACACAGTGTGAACATTTGGAAACATTTGCTAAAACCACATCTTAGAGACAACACATTTAAATACTTTTTACCCCAGCATGTCTCCCAGGCCTCCCAGCTTGTGCAGATGAGATGATATTGAAGTAGAGGTCATGCTCCTTCTCTTGGTCTGATATCCAGCCCACTGTCATCGGCTGATAGGAGTCAGCTGGAGGGCCTTCTTCAGAGCCCACCAACTGGAAAGATCACACAGACCACTAGAGAGAGATGTGCTGCGATAATCCCATCTATTCCACTCTGAACAAAGCTTTCTTGATTGAATTCAGAAGGTGTATAGGGGATGGTAAGAGCTGGCCTGAAGACAGCTTTGAATTCTGTGCTTGAGTCAGGCTTTGTGCTGTCCAAGGGAGGTAGAACCTCAGTCCCACTGAGAGTCATTGTGGTTTCACATTCATGAAGCCCATCCTCACCTCATTCTGTCCTTTATATCCCCCCTCCCAAACCATCTTCACCTCATTCTGTCCTTTATATCCCCCCTCCCAAACCATCCTCACCTCATTCTGTCCTTGATATCCCCCCTCCAAACACACACACACACACAAATCACAGATTGTTTGTGTGCATAATTGGAACTGCCCCATGGGGCCTGGTAGAGATAGCAGGGTAGGTCCTTCATTTGAATCATCATCACACTCTCCCCTCTTCAGATTGTAGAGTGGAGGTCTGGATGAGGAACATACTTCTGTCAAACAGAGGCTGCTGTACTTCCTGTAGAAGTCCCTGAGCAGAAACATCTGTGGATGGTTTGAGATCAGACAGATCACTTGGTTACCTCTAGATGGCAGTACAGACTCAGACCATTTCAGACCATTTGAGTCTAGCATTTGGAGATTTGTTTGTGGTTGTATTCTTTCATTGAAAGAGCAGACACTTAATGACATCTTTAAACTTTAAATGTGTTTATCTGATTGTGGAACATGTCTTCAGGTTTTACAACACAGTTAAATGACCGTTAAACCAAATACAAACTGATGTAAACAGGAAGCAAAGGTCTCCTATAAAATTCAGGTTCGTATTACAGTGTTTTACCAGGACCTGTTTAAGAGCAGGAGTCACAGGTAGCCTGAGTTCATCTCGTAATCCTTACACTGTACTGGCTGTCGATCCTTAATGACAAGCCTTTGTCCTCCTCGTCAGAAGCCAGGCAAAAGCCCTCTAACCTTTTACTATGATCTGCTCAGAATCTGGTGCAACTGCTTAGCTAAGGTCAGTAGGTTTGATGTCATTGCCAAAGCACAGCCCTGGCTTACTTTGGCCTCTACTTTCATCCTGGAAGAACATCCGCTGATCAGGCCTGGGTGGAAGAGAAGTCTATGCAGAGTGAGGTCAGCTGTATAGAAAAGGATAGAGCAACTACATAATAGCTTTCTTGCAATGAAAAAGTACAGTAGCTGGTGGTCATATTTTGCTCTTCAATAGAAGCAGTTGTTGCATTGACCATTACAAATATCATGAATACATGATAACCTTTCCACTCCACCTCCTCCTGCTGTTGTCTGAGTGTTTTCTTCTCCATGTTCAGACCTGCCTCAGCCTTGGCACAACTGACTGTAAAGCAATATAGATGCAAGGCTTGCATAACTTATTCACAACATGCACGCTCACATGTACACTATGCTTACATGTATCCCGGACAAACAATGTGTATGGATTTGAATCTTGTGCTCATTTAATCATCAGCCTGAAATTGGAAAATGAGGTCACTGATCTCAAGCACAATACATCCACAGGTACCAAGGCCACCACGGCGGCCCTCCTCAGAAGAGAAAGGATGTCATGTTTGGAGAGTCGAATGAATAGATATATAATCCATTTAACTCTCAAAGCATAATGCATACCTTTTAGCATGTGTAGCTTTTTCTACTTCAAAAAAAAAGAATTCTGCGGCCAGAGATGTCAATAAGAGAAATGTCTTGAGTATAGAGGATGTCTCTTAAAAGGTGCAGGGTCTTCATTGTCCATAAGAGCCCTCTGGTTCCATTCTAATCACGACCCCCCACATCACACAAGGCTATCCTTTTGATTCTCCAATTTTCTCTCTGTCTTTCCATGCCTTTCACCATCCCCCTTATTGCCCCAATCTTTCTCTTTCGTCTTGCATATGCCTCTCTCTCTCTCTCTCTCTCTCTCTCTCTCTCTCTCTCTCCTCTCTCTCGCTCTCTCTCTCATGGACACAGAGATACACACATGCACACACACAAATTCACAACCTCCTGTGTAAATTGCGTCTCCTAGTATTGCAAGGTTTGTCAGTGTGCTCCCTCCAGTGACTAACACAGCAAGCTCTGGGGACAGGGAGATGGCCTGCTCAGATGAATGTGATGGATCATCTAAAGGGGTTCCGGGTTACTTGAGGGCTCCTGTTACCTGTTTGGCACCAAGTTGTCCTGTGGTTCTTATTGCATAGAAGCAGCTGCCACCTCGGATTGACTTGTGTTCCTTGCCATGGCTACAGTGTGAGTTCATACCCTTCCTCATAACGACGATGAAGACAAGTCTGTCAAAGCGGGCCATGCGCTCTACTATTCCTGTTCCAACCATTTTACAATTATGGTAGCAAGCAAAACCTGATTTAGACCTCGACGAGATTCATTTGGATGTTGTCTTGTACTGGTTACTTAAACAGACATATCTGCAATATATACATCCAGACTCTCTTACATGCAGCATCTAGTTCTGGTCTCATTGCCAAGCGTTAGAGCATACTGTCTCCCTACGTTATAGTGTGAGGTTTAACTGTCTAATTCTATATGTCTGGGTTTTTGTATTATAGATTTTTAAATGTCATATTATATATTATAAAGGTGATGATAGAAGACTGGCACCGAAAATCTCACCTTTTCTCTTCATTTATTCTTCGACCCTATGACTGCTCTCTACGTGTGGTGTGTGTGTGTGTGTGTGCAAGACAGGGGGATTAAAATAAAAAATACATAAAGATAAAGAGGGAAAACAATATAAACGCTGTAGGAGAAAGAGATTTACAGTCTTTCCGTCGTTGTATACTGGGATGTTACTGTAATAACATATAATTTGCATAGTGGTGCTGGAAGTTAACTGCATCCAGTGCGTTCCTCGCGTGCCGGCTCTCACCTGGAAGGAGTTTCAGAGGGAGGCCTTCAGTGTGTCATAGTTTCAGTCTGTCTGTCTGAGCTTGCCTGTGGTGAACGGCCACCTGTTATCTATCTCTCTCTAGTCTCTATCTCTATCTCTCTCTCTCTCTCTAGTCTATCTCTCTCTATCTCTCTCTCTCTACTCGTCTCTCTCTCTCTCTCCCTCTCTGACTCTCTCTCTCTCTCACACTCTCTTTCTCTCTCTCTCTGCTTGTCTCTCTCTCTGTCTCTATCAGTCTCTCTTTTTCTGTCTTTCTACCTCTTTCTGAGTGGTATGTTTATAAGTGTAGGAGGTTTACGCTGCTCCCTGTCCCTGTTTAAACATCCTCTGTTTGCTTGACTTAGGGTTTTTTCGACTGGAGCACCAGCCCTGACCCTAATGCACACACTCAAACACATGCCCAAACACACTCCTCAAGCATCTATTTAACCCAACTATTTAGTATATTTGGACAGACACACTGTTGAATGAGGCAGAACAGAAGTCTCCAACACACTCCACAATTCACTGTTAACTGCAACCTACACATACATTTCAAACTCAACACCTCCATTATTATCCTGAAAGGCTTCCAAAGAAACCATGCCCAACACAACAGTCTGCTGTATTATGATCCAAGTATCCAATGGTTATAATGTATTTTCTATTCATTGATAGTGGGTGCAATGTGTGTGTGTGTGTGGTGTCTGCACACCTGGTGATGAACTGTCCAGGATGATGTCTAAATGCTGTGGATGTCCGGGATCGCTGCCCGGTTAGTAACTGTGCAGAGATTGACAGAAACAGAGACAGAGAGAGAGAGAGAGAGAGAGAGAGGGGGGAGAGAGAGGGAGAGAGGGAGAGAGAGAGAGGGAGAGACATAGAGAGCCAGAGCCAGAGTCAGTTATACCAACAGATTGAGAGAAAGACAAATTTGATAATTTTTTCTTCCTGTTTTGCTTTATTTTGAAGCACTTGCTTTAAGTGTCTGTGTGTTTATGTGTGCATGCAGTTGCGTGTGGGCCTGTGTCAGACTGAGAGAGCGGTGGGCCGCTGTGCTGGTGTGTCACTGTGTGACCCCTGGGCCTGGCACCCATCACACACAGGAAGCAGATCCTGGGCCTTGAGAGGCACATTAAAACACACAGGAAACATACACAGGAAACCATGTCTGAACTCTGGGTGCACGCCTCGCTCCCTGACTCCCCCATCCTCCACTCCTCCAGACCCCCGTCCTCCACTCCTCCAGACCCCCGTCCTCCACTCCTCCAGACCCCCGTCCTCCACTCCTCCAGACCCCCGTCCTCCACTCCTCCAGACCCCCGTCCTCCACTCCTCCAGACCCCCATCCTCCACTCCTCCAGACCCCCGTCCTCCACTCCTCCAGACCCCCATCCTCCACTCCTCCAGACCCCCATCCTCCAGTGCTCCAGACCCCCAGTCCTCCAGCTCCTCCAGACCCCCATCCTCCACTCCTCCAGACCCCCGTCCTCCACTCCTCCAGACCCCCATCCTCCAGTGCTCCAGACCCCCATCCTCCAGTCCTCCAGACCCCCATCCTCCACTCCTCCAGACCCCCGTCCTCCACTCCTCCAGACCCCCGTCCTCCACTCCTCCAGACCCCCGTCCTCCACTCCTCCAGACCCCCGTCCTCCACTCCTCCAGACCCCCATCCTCCAGTCCTCCAGACCCCCGTCCTCCAGTCCTCCAGACCCCCGTCCTCCAGTCCTCCAGACCCCCAGTCCTCCACTCCTCCAGACCCCCGTCCTCCACTCCTCCAGACCCCCATCCTCCAGTCCTCCAGACCCCCATCCTCCACTCCTCCAGACAGCAGAGGGCAGGCTGCCAGGGCTGGACCAGAACCAAGACCAGAGCTCACATTGAAGTCAGTTAGAGCAGCAGACGTAGAACGACAAGTAGATACTGTAGAGTAGTCTTCACATTTCATATTATCAAGAGGCATGCACAGTCATTAATACCCCACTTTGCCTTCTCTTCTCTCTCTCTCTCTTGCAGCCCAAAGCCCACATTGAGCTTCCACGGACCAGATAATGAGGACCTTTTCTGTTGTTTGTTGATTAATCACATATAATCCACTGTTCACAAGGGCAGAATTTCGCTGACTCCTGACACCAGAGATCTCCTTTCCTCTTGTGTTGAAAATAACCTTTACAATCCTGTATACTTTCTGTATGTTGAACTTTGAAACAGGAACAGTTGTGTGCAACCTTGATATGTTCTTTTCTGTATTAATGATGTGCTGGTTCACTGACCTTGGGTTGAGAGAAGTGCCCCAGTGAAAACATCTCAGTGTGGATTAAGCTCTGAGTAACATCCATTATCTCTAACACTTCCTGGTCTTAATTATAGAACTGTGTTCGGCTCAAACTCTCCTTCATTCCTGCAATGACTTGAAACAGTATTCTGTATTTAGCTCTGTTGTAGGGAGTGAATCAAATTACAGTCCTAAACTGAATTTATTTTATTTGCCACACCAATATACTCTATTATTCTAAACATTTGTACCTTTAGATTTATATTTAGTTAATGTTGATGATAGAATTTCATGAATTATATCTGAAAAAGGGAGCCCCGCTAGACTGAGCAGCCTGTTGACAGGCAGGCCCAGTGAGCAGGGAAGCAGCTACTACAGCTTGTTGTCACATCGTCATCGTGGTCATCCTTACCATGAGAGGGGACAGGTCCCTCTCTGGCCCTGTCCACCATCTGGTCTCCACATGTTTGACTGGCCTGGAGCTCATTCATCAGCCCAGGAGTCCTGAACTATGGCTTCTGGTCGTCACTATCACACACACACACACACACACACAACACACACACACACACACACACACACACAACACACACACACACACACACACACACACACACACATACGCACACACACACACACACACACACACGCACACACACACACACACACACACCACACACACACACACACACACATGCACGCACACACACATACACACACATGCACACACACTCACACACTACACAGTCTGTAGATATATTGAAAGAGATGAAGTATGCAGGCTTAACTAATTTGGAAAGAATACTGCCCTGCACTCAGACACTGAGTAGATCTCACATCCTGTGTTGCTTGAGGAGGAGCCGATGTTGAGTGGTGAGACGAGAGTGCCGACTGAGGAAGCCGAAAGGTCTAATTCCGTTTTTATGAACCACATGAGAAGACGTGTGGCATGCACAGATCAGCCTGAGATTCCAAGTGGGATGAAAGATGGGGAGAAAAAGAAACGGGGAACATGTGTCTAACTTAGATAGAGAGTTTGATGAATGGATGGAGAGAAAGAGAGAGGGTCACGTCAGGGAGTAATAGAGATATGAGACTCTTTGATCGCCCCCAGCCCGAGATTGAAAAATGGATTGGGACTCGGGTGCTACTGCACTTCAGTGTGTTGTCCATATATTCCTGTGACACGTCGAGCTGTGATCTAATAGGAACCCGACCGCTCAGTGTTTCAAACTACCCTGACCCTATTAGCCCCCTGGGGGAGGGGTGACCCCTCTCTGTGACCCCTCCCGACCCCAGCACTGGGGCCAGGGCTCCTGACTGGCCCTCACCTGGCTCTGGTTACAGCAGCAGCCAGGGGACCCAGACTCACTCCTGTCCTACACTGTAGGTTACGAGGGCAGATATCTTCTCAGTAGTGAGTGTGTGTGTGATGAAGCGTGCGTGTTGCCATTCATGAGCACCATTGATGCCGTGTACAGGAGTGTGTATACAGTGCCTCTAACATTGGGTTCATGTGGATTAGGAAAGCCCTTGCTTGAGTGATAACTTGGAGTCTTTATTTCACTGAAGGCAGTAGTAACACAACACACAGCATGAAACAAAGTCATAACATCCTCATAAATCCACCACAGTATAAGATCCACAGCACCCACAACACAGGTCATGGTTTCTATCCGGAGAATTAAATCCCCCCCAAAATGTCTTCTTTCCTGTAATGCTATTTGTCCATCTAGATATTTTGGGTGTGAATTGCCGAGCTTTGGAGATATCGGCCATGCCTGGCTTCTCCCAAATACTATTGAACTTGATTGGGCTCATTTTGGGGCGCTCTAAACACAAAAAACAAAAAATATATTTTCAGAAATCATGACCCGGTTATTCAAGATAATCCACAGACCTTTTTGTGAGCATTTTCATGTCGGAACTATTTGATATCTACAGAACTAACACCCTCAAACCGCATCAATACGTAGAAGGAAGTGTACATCTACTCATGGATGAGAGGCTTGTGCTCCGTGTTCATGATACGGTTGGCGGGCGTGGTTCGGTAGGAAGAAAGCTCTTAATCAGAGACCTTATAAGGCTGGTTGCTTCCAAAGGGTTTGGACTCAGACCTGGGTATACGTGTGTTGGAAAAGACAAGGTATTTAGTCTGGTTTGTTATGGAGCTTCATCTGGGCCAGTATTCAGTTACCCACCTGGACCCCTGCCTCATCAGACAGACCAGGGCACAGATGGAGAGGCAATAATGAACAGGAATAGAAATGCGCTTGCAACCCCCCCCACACACACACACACACACACACACGCACACACACACACACACACACACACACACACACACACACACACACACACACACACGCACACACACACACACACACACACCACACACACACACACACACACACACACCGTCTGTTTCCTGCATTACATGGTCCACCTGGACAGAGCGTTTCATTTCAAATGACAGGCTTTCGTGAGATTCTGTTACCACCACAGGGCCTGGCAGGCTTCCTGTCCACACAGTGGCTCGCCGACGGCCGCTGTGTCAGCTGGTGCTCTCCACACAAGAGCAGGACAGCTAGGTCTAGGTAGGATCTTTTGATGTTATCATACCGTGTGTATATGTGTGTATCTAGCTCACAAACACTCCAGTTTGTGGCCGGTCTGAGAAGGGCCAGAGCACACTGAGGCTGGACGGCTGTGTCCTCCTGTGTCCATATGACAGTGCTGTGTCCTGTGTCCGTATGACGGTGCTGTGTCCTGTGTCCGTATGACGGTGCTGTGTCCTGTGTCCGTATGACGGTGCTGTGTCCTGTGTCCGTATGACGGTGCTGTGTCCTGTGTCCCTATGACGGTGCTGTGTCCTGTGTCCGTATGACGGTGCTGTGTCCTGTGTCCGTATGACGGTGCTGTGTCCTGTGTCCGTATGACGGTGCTGTGTCCTGTGTCCGTATGACGGTGCTGTGTCCTGTGTCCGTATGACAGTGCTGTGTCCTGTGTCCGTATGACGGTGCTGTGTCCTGTGTCCGTATGACGGTGCTGTGTCCTGTGTTCGTATGACGGTGCTGTGTCCTGTGTCCGTATGACGGTGCTGTGTCCTGTGTCCTCCTGTGTCCGGCTGTGTCCTGTGTCCGTATGACGGTGCTGTGTCCTGTGTCCGTATGACGGTGCTGTGTCCTGTGTTCGTATGACGGTGCTGTGTCCTGTGTCCGTATGACGGTGCTGTGTCCTCCTGTGTCCGTATGACGGTGCTGTGTCCTCCTGTGTCCGTATGACGGTGCTGTGTCCTCCTGTGTCCGTATGACGGTGCTGTGTCCTGTGTCCGTATGACGGTGCTGTGTCCTCCTGTGTCCGTATGACGGTGCTGTGTCCTGTGTCCGTATGACGGTGCTGTGTCCTCCTGTGTCCGTATGACGGTGCTGTGTCCTCCTGTGTCCGTATGACGGTGCTGTGTCCTCCTGTGTCCGTATGACGGTGCTGTGTCCTCCTGTGTCCGTATGACGGTGCTGTGTCCTGTGTCCGTATGACGGTGCTGTGTCCTCCTGTGTCCGTATGACGGTGCTGTGTCCTCCTGTGTCCGTATGACGGTGCTGTGTCCTCCTGTGTCCGTATGACGGTGCTGTGTCCTGTGTCCGTATGACGGTGCTGTGTCCTGTGTCCGTATGACGGTGCTGTGTCCTGTGTCCGTATGACGGTGCTGTGTCCTGTGTCCGTATGACGGTGCTGTGTCCTGTGTCCGTATGACGGTGCTGTGTCCTGTGTCCGTATGACGGTGCTGTGTCCTCCTGTGTCCGTATGACGGTGCTGTGTCCTGTGTCCGTATGACGGTGCTGTGTCCTGTGTCCGTATGACGGTGCTGTGTCCTGTGTCCGTATGACGGTGCTGTGTCCTGTGTCCGTATGACGGTGCTGTGTCCTGGCAGCCCTCGGGGGTCTGACCTCCTGGGTTAACGGCTCAGCAGAGTGCTAAGAGTCATAAAGCTAAATGTGAACGAAAGGATCATTAACGGAGAGGCCTGCCAGTCATGAAGGCCAGCGCTGTGCTGATGTGTCACCAGGGCGCTGCGGGGGCAGGACAGAGCGTGGCCCTTCCTTCCCTGCTCCATTGTTGGGGACAGGATGAGGCCTCACACCCAACTGTCCTACAAAGAGACTGGTCACAGAAACGGTGTTTTCACCTACTGTCCAGGTGTGCCATTGTGATAGGCATGTGTTTGTTTCCTTCTGTGGTTGTGTGGTTTAAGATTCTTTATATCTCATTTCAAAACGTGTAGCCATTGAGAACGTGTAAAACATGTTTGTAATGTTGGGAGTAATGCATGGGTATTGTCTATGGTCTGCATGTGCAGACATGTGCAGTGGTTAACTATAACTCACCTTTAGTCCTCTGCTCATCCACACTTTAGGTTTCATCTCTTCATTCATTCATGGTGAGCTTTTATAACATCCCTATTGACCCCACAGCTACAGAAATAAAGTAATTTTTCTTCCTCAACTGTGTAATCATTGATGTCATTCTGGCTTGGTTTTGTTAAGGCAAGTAAACACCGGCTTAGACAATGCGCAGTAGTCCTGTTGTCTTTTCTCCAGAGCTAAGTCATTCCTCAGCATGACTCATCGTAAACCGTGTGTAGTGACACAGGTGATGTGTCAGAAAAGCCCTGTAGTTGGACTCTCGCTGGGTCTAGAGGTCTGCTAGGGTGCTCTGGGTGAGATGACCAGAACGTTCACAGGGAATATTGTGTTACTTCACACGAGGAACATGATTCTGCATGACGTCCAGCCCGACCTCGGAGGTACGGGGTTCAACTCAAAGGAGCAGATTTTTTGTAGTATGATTTTTAAATTGTATCCCAGTGTTTCATCAGTAATCTATACACGACATGATTATGAAGAAATGTACCATCAATGTAGGGACAGCCCCCAGCATTCCCTCCTCAGCCAACTTGTCTGACTCATCCCCTCATCCCACGAACCTAATGGACTATCATGATGTGTGGCTGAGTTCACAGCAGAAAGACGGAGAGCAAGAGAGAGAGAGAGAGGAGAGAGAGAGAGAGAGAGAGAGAGAGAGAGAGAGAAGAGAGAGAGAGAGAGAGGCGCAGTAGCTTCAAGGTCGCTCTTTCATAGACCCTCTTTGTTGGGATTCCTGCTGATCCTAGGGCCATTTCCTGCCTTCACAGGAAACTCATATTGAAAACAGATTTTCTCTGACAGTTGACTGTGATCCCAGCCTCAGCTGAATCCACTCTCAGCCTATCTGTCCTGCCCTGCGCATGTTGTGTGTGTGTGTGTGTGTGTGTGTGTGGGGAGGGTTCAAAAGTAAGAGGAAAACAGAGAGTGGTTGACTTTGAAACTCATCTCCCAGATTTGATAGGGGAGGAAGGAGGGGGGGAAGGAAGAGGGGTCTTTCCTTTATTATTTCACTTTTTATGACCTAACTTGTCTCCCTTCCTCCTCGCCTCCTCTGGGCTGCATGGCGGCTGGTTCGAGTTTCACTGCCAACACACTTTTTTATGTCAACATTTGTGGGCTTGGGCTGGTGAACGGAGGGCAGGAGACCCCCAAGAGAGGAGGGGGGTCTGTGCAGAGCTGCCGTGCAGATGGACCAGTCACAGCGCTTGCAAAAATACAGGCGAGGACACACCATCACAGCACGCCTCCAAGCCCTCAGACAAGGGGAGTTAGCTTGTGAGGCCCAGAGTGCAAACAGCCAGTCATCTGCTGGGTATATAAAACTGTCAGGAGAAACCTAACTGACCCTGGCCTCAACCCAAACACCGTCTTTCCTGCAGTGCACAGCTCATCAAACACACACACACACACACACATATACACCAACTGCACACACACACACACACACTAACATTGCGGACAGATCAGTCAAATAAATACTGTATGTGATAGATTGCACTGTTGTGTTGTGAGGTGAGACTGAATGCGGAAAATAAAACATGGACCATCACAGGGAGCAGGGGGAATTGGCAAAAGTCCATTGCATAAGAATGGGCAGTGGACCTCTGGTACTTGTATTCCATGTGCTGGCTGTGTAAGATGAAGTGTTCCCTGCCCTTCTGAGAGGAGAAAAGAACAGCTTTCCTTGTTCATTTTTCAGTTGTTAATTTGTATTGACTGCTTAGGGTCAGATTGTCTATAGGGCACGAGAAAGTGACTAGGAATGGAATGTTTTTAGAACCGCAGGATATTTGATAATGAAAATTGAGTACTCAACAATCGTCCTAACCGAAGTGTTGGCAGATGCCAGTGCACACCAACACATACTGAAATCTCTTTTGTTGTTTGCTAATGACTGTCTTGCATTAGAGTTGAAAAGAGCTCACCAGCAGACTGAAACCCTGTAACCCCCCGCTGTCTTCACAGCCGACAACCCCTCCTTCCCAACCCACCCACCCACCGCCCCCCCACCCCTCCCACAATGCCCCCTTTCCCACTGCCAACCCGCTGATTCTACACAAAGAAAACCTGCCGTGTCTCAGCCACCACCACTGCTCCAGAGGAGTCGACCACCAGTCCAGAGCTTCACCATAGTATTACCCAGTAGCCCTCATGGGGGCTGTGGAGCCGGGATTACCATGGTGATAACCCCGGGGTCAGGGGAAGTGTGCCAGAGGTGGGATGGTCGGGACCCCCCACAAGAAGAGCACTCCCAGGGGAACAGGCTGGTAGAGGTCTGGAGATGAAAAAAGAAGCGAGAGGGCAAAGACTTGTGTCTGTTTCGCAAAACATGGAAGAGACTGGACACCCAGCTGTTGAGCTCTTATGCACAGTGAATGATGCACCAATTTGAATCTTTATTCAGTCTTTGTTATTGAAGCCACCATTTTATCAAAAGTAACTCCTTCTTCATCTTAAACAGAACTTTGAAACCAGATATGTTTTTCTCTCTTTTCTGGACACTTGTCCTGCCTAATCAGTGCTCATTGTATGTTCAGTAGTGAATCTGCTTGATTGCCTCTCAGCCTTTGAGGTGTTGTATTTCTCCATGCCTTTTATCAACTTTAAATTGGTTCTTCAGCGCCATTGTGTTTTTCTGGCCGACTTCAAGGTCTTTGTCCCAACAGCCGTGCATGGCCTGGCCTCTGCCTACCTGAGCAGGTGGTTCTAATGAGGCGTGGGTGTCCTGGCAACCAGCCAGCCAGGTCTTTTCTTCTTCAGCCTCAAAACAAGAAGTGGGGGGGACCTAAATCCCTCAAAACAACTTCCAAGATGGCTTCTGACTTTTTTTTACATCCCACAAACTTAAGTTAAGTCTAAGCTTAGATCATTTGTACCAGACATGTTCATTCCACCAAGTGTTTGTTTGTGTCCCTCTATTCTCCCTCATATCACAGGATGTGTGCTCGTTTGTATGTGTCTGTGTAGGAGAGAGCGAGAGACTAACCTACCATTGAGGACATAAAAGAGATCATAAAATGTGTGTTTCTGGAGACTGAGATGGTCTTCTCCCACGTGTTCACAGTCCTCTAGACACGTGTGGGAGCTCTAAGCTGGGGTGAGGTGGAGAAAGGTCTCCCTCCCATCCTATTTCATTCACAGAACGTCTGTTTCTGCCAAAATGACACACTGCAAAAAAGTAATTTGGCTGAGGCTGCAGGGGTGTATGCTGCAACTCGCTGTTGGGAAAGAATGTGTGGTGTATTCCCTCCATATCGTGCTGTCCCCCTGCTCTGACTAGATGTGAACATGAGGACGTCCACTGAGGAGAACCAGATGCTCCTTCAGGGTTCAAAGAGGAGTCTGTTATTTGGCGTGGTCCAGATATAGAGCACTGAAGATGAGTAGACGAACTTCTCAGAGGGAACTTACTCTGTTCTAACCTTCTGCGAGAAGAGCATGACATGGTTGGTGTGTGAAAAGAGACAGGATATTTTGAACACAATACTGTAGACATGAGCAAAACATTTGAATATCAACAAAAGTGCCCATTGACAATAGGATCCTTGTGGAGGCTCCAGTCTCCCAGAACGTGTCCAGAGAAGCCCAGTCCCCCAGTGCTGCTGGAGCTCTTCACACCCGGGTGTCAGGGGAGAGGAGGTGCTGCCTGGGCAGCCAGCACAAAGCAGCACTCCCATTAACACCTGGGATGAGCTGATCTCCGCCTGGGGAACAGCCCTGCCTCAGATCTGACTGGTGGGGAACTGCCCTGCCTCAGATCTGACTGGTGGGGAACTGCCCTGCCTCAGATCTGACTGGTGGGGAACAGCCCTGCCTCAGATCTGACTGGTGGGGAACTGCCCTGCCTCAGATCTGACTGGTGGGGAACAGCCCTGCCTCAGATCTGACTGGTGGGGAACAGCCCTGCCTCAGATCTGACTGGTGGGGAACTGCCCTGCCTCAGATCTGACTGGTGGGGAACTGCCCTGCCTCAGATCTGACTGGTGGGGAACTGCCCTGCCTCAGATCTGACTGGTGGGGAACTGCCCTGCCTCAGATCTGACTGGTGGGGAACTGCCCTGCCTCAGATCTGACTGGTGGGGAACTGCCCTGCCTCAGATCTGACTGGTGGGGAACCGCCCTGCCTCAGATCTGACTGGTGGGGAACTGCCCTGCCTCAGATCTGACTGGTGGGGAACAGCCCTGCCTCAGATCTGACTGGTGGGGAACAGCCCTGCCTCAGACCTGACTGGTAGGGAACTGGCACTTACAGACATTTAAAACATACGGTTCATGTATTGTACATTGAGATACAATCACTATCACAGTACACAAAGTGAAAAACATGACATCATCTACTGCTGACATTTTAGATGAGGTTTAAGATATTTCTAGGTCCTGGAGTAGAGATACATGCCTTTTTAGAGCTTGGAAACATCACAGCCAAGTTTGTTATTGTTTTCCATTGTAAGGTCATAAAAGGAAGAAGACATCGAAGAAAAGTATATTTTCTCTCTGACTCAATCTCAATCTTACAATGCTTATGTAAGCAAAAGGCCGAAGTAGAGATTGTTTGTTTTTCAGATCACCCTAATTAGCAGTGATTTGCCCAACCACAGGACATCCTCACCCCCAGGTGTTCCACCTGCTCATGTTTGTCTGCTGTCGGCATCCAGCAGTTCACTTCTAAAGCGTGCCTTATGCAACCTGAGATACAGTATGTGTGGGTTTTGAAACAAAGACTTGAGGGGAATTGAGATGAGGAGATGAACCCATACACTCCAACCTTCTTCTGGAGTTAGCAGGCTGGTGCCAATGATCCTGATTGGGGAGCTCTGTGGTGGCTGCAGGGTCCCAGAGGGACTGCATTGTGAACATAATGACCTCCCTGAGTTGTACAGACACACCATCAGGTGAGAGCTCCGCACTGAGCCAGTGAAATAAGAGATGCGTGCAGGATGTGGAGGGAGGGGTAAAAGGGCCAGGGAGACAGGATTTGCGTGCCATTTGGTGGGGTCCAGCTGTGAAACTCTCACACAGCCACTTAGGACAATTAAGATTCTGGTATGTTCCAAAGCGAAATCAATACCTACGTGGAGGAAAGAGAGAGAGGAAGAAAAAGAGATGTTGAAATGTTCTTGTGCGGACCATCCACAGAAACAAAGCTTGTGGGAAAACAGATTAATTGAACAACTTCATGTGGACCTTGTTTTGGCTAACAGAATCTTGATGTCACTCTTCCAGAGGAAGTCTTTTAGTTTTGCTTGAGAGGAAGTATTTTAGTTAATGTTTGAGGTATTTTACATATTTCTTTTAGGCCGTGAATGCTTATTAATTAGATTTATTTGCCTGTAAACTGGATTTTTGTGGTATTTGAAGTCGTTCCAACACAGCTTTGTATTTAGGAGGTAGAGTTGTCACATATAACCATTCAAGGTAACTGATGCTCAATATCCCCTTCAAATCCACCTCTTCTTCCATTGTTTGACAGGTCGGTGTAAACGTGTCCATGTAGGACGGACCAGCTTTCCTGTTTACTCTGACCTTCCAGACAAGCTGCTCAGAACCCTTCTCCTTATATAGACGTGGAGCTCCAGTCTGGCTGCCTACAGTAGATACCATCTCCCTGTCCTCCCCAATCCTCCTCAGTTCTCTTCTGTCCTCCCCAGTCCTCCCCCTCATCCTCAGTCCCCAATCCTCCCCAGTCCTCAGTCCACCTCAGTCCTCCTCCGTGCTCAGAAGAAGCCAATTCTTTAGTCGAGTCATTCAGTTCCGCCCCAAAGGTTAACTACTATACACCAGAGGTCACCCAATGACCGCTTGGCTTTGTTTGGCTGTGGTGTTCTATTAGCTTCCATTGTCTCTGTGTGGGTGTGTGATTGAGTCCTGTTACCTGTGTCTATGGGTACAGCCCCCCACAGACACTTCTAGCTTCTGCTCCCCCATCTCGACCTCCAGTGGTACAGTCTCTTTGGCTGGCAGAAGCTGGTTCATTGGTTGTAAAACTCCTGTTCCAACTGACCCCACAAACAACCGCGACATCTGCTCAGCACTAATTGAGAGGTCGTTTCTGCAGAACAAACAGAGTTAAGGCAGACCAGCCAAGGCCAGTTTTTTCTGCAGTGTTACTGTCAGTTGATTGGCTTGTTGTGCTCTGACAGGAATCGGCAAAAACAGTGATAAGTAAACATAAAAACAGCAGGGTTGATTCTCAATGTGATTAGCACAATCGGTTTACTGCAAAGTAGCATGGTTTTGTTAACTCCATCAGTAGAACACAATACTGGAGGATAAGGTCAGTCTACAAGTAAACACAAAGGGACACCTTGTACGGTATCTAGCGTCCTGTAGCAGGTCACATAGACTCAATAGTCTTTACATAACTAGCGTTACATCTGAGTGGAGTTTATAGGAATGGAAGTGTGTAGCTCATGGTCTGTTCTGTTGTGTGTGACATGGGGCAGAGAGCCAAGTCAGGGCCCAGGACCAGGGGTCCCAGAGAGCTACAGGCTAAAGACATCACCTCTGGGGTCAGGGGTCAAGAGGAGGCACACTTCCGGTGCCCGGGCCAGTCAGCCCCCTGCTGACAGACTTTACCGCCATTCTCATTGTTCTGATTTATCCGGCCTGCCATTGATGTGGCCCCTCACAGAGCCCGTTAAACACCAAAGAGCATCACTCCAAACCAGATGTTTCACCCGACAAATGACACAGAGCCACTACCTGGAACAGATAAACACATCAAGGAGTGACACTCGGACTTTGTGAGGCGGACGTTTTTCATACACGTCTGGGGACGGAGCCCCCAGTGTGCGGGCATGGAGCACATTTAGCATCATCTGTCATCGAGCCACAGAAATGCAACACATCATTTAGCTGTCAGAGCTGACTTGCTCAGCCCATTCTGGGAGTTATTTCGGTGGTTAAATACCAGGCTGGTGGGCAGCTTGTGGTAAGGTGGAGTCTGTCCTCAGAGAGAGAGAGAGAGTGAAAGAGAAAGCCTGGTGTGCTATGACATGGCTGTGATGGAGGTCTTCCAGAGAGGCAGAGATCGGGGGGCCGGGTCTTGAGGGCTGGAAGCAGGAGGACGGAGGTGTGGGGGGGGTGGAATGGGCTGAGTTTCGGATGATGAGACTTCAAAGCACCTCCTCTCCAAAACTGCTGCCTGGTCTTTCTGATGCAGACCACCAGGAGCACCGCCCTGCATGCCTTCTGGGTTACACACACACAGGCAGGAAGTAGGGACCGAGCCCAGGGCTAATGTGATCACATCAACCCCATTAGGAGGGTCCCATGTGGGGGGAGAAAACTGGGGGTGAAGGGGCACACACAAAGGGACACAGTGTTCACCCTCCTCAGCAGGGTAGATGGGCGGTTGCATGCCAGTGTGAAAGTTAACTTAAGGTCTGATCAGAGACAGCAGCCAGGGCTGGTTTTCTGGTGTGGACCATGCATATTTTAAGCATGAGACCAACAACTGTGGTTTCTCTAATGGTAATGGGATGAGTGAGGCACGGTGGCGGCCAGAGGACAGAGAACTCTGGGACCTGTAGTCCAGAACCCAGAGACCAGAGCTGGGGTGGGAGAAGGAAAACATCTCCCTGAATCATTGAGGTGTAAAACATTCTGCTTGTGTAGAGACAAGATATCTACAACAATGCATGTAGTACATGCATTTTCTCTCCAGAAACCTTACATTTTATGGCAAGTGATCAGGTGTGTTGCAATCAACACCTGCACCTGCAGTATCTTCCAAAATGAGAGTGTGAGGGAGTCAGCTTTAACAAGCATGCACAATTACCAAAACAATCACCTATGTGACTAACAGGTTAAACGTCCACTTTGTCAGACATGGCTCTGTGGGCTTGATGCCTTACATGATATTGCAGTAGTATATCCTCTATGACAAGAAAAGCAGTAAAAGATCAAATGCCCGAATGATGAATTGTGGGAGATTGTGGGTTGGATTTCCTTCTGAGGTGAAGATACCCAACCACAGTCTCCTCAACCTATCCCCTTGACAAGGCACAGAGGCAAATTGCTTCAATAACAACACATTCCTCTGAAAACCTGATGCTTGTTATTTTAAGATGTTGTTTAGAGAGGGATACAAAGGGGATAGCTTCTCTGGAAACATGGAAATCACGGGGCTGCAGGATTTGCTTGGTTTGCAGTCCTACACATCAAACAGCTTTTTGGTCTCCGCTCTGACACTCTGTAGGAATTACAATCTTAATTACGATCAGGCGTGTGTATTTGATTTGAGCCGCACACATTAATCAACAGCACGGAGCGACACATTCCCTGAACACCAGCCAAGACACGGTCTGACTTGACTGTGTAAACACTGGTATTATGTCAAGGTTTATTTAACCTAGTCTGTTTGATGCATGGATTTGTGTGCGTTTGAGTTTTTGTGTGTGTGTGTGTGTACATTTTAAGGTTGACAGACAACTGGTGTATGTGGTGTGTGTGTGGTGTGGTGTGGTGTGGTGTGTGTGTGTGTGTGTGTGGGTATACATTAAAACCAAGAACATCAGATTGATGTTTCCTCCTTCCACTTAACACTGAAATGACATTTCTGGTCGTACTGTGGATGTTCACGAGCTTTCCCTGTTGTGTATGTGTGAGGAGTGAGGACTGACATCTTCACATCAAGATTGTGTCAACGGGTATTCATTAACGATTATGACACTTCCCACGACATCCCAATGACATTTCCCACGGTGCATCATGTATGACATTTCCCTCCGTTAGTCGGCAGCGCAGAGCAGGTCGAGCCGGTCCTCCAAGATGGGAAGAGACTTTCCTTCCCCATGGGTGTTCCTGCTCTGTGGCGTTGCCGGCTCTGCTGATGAATACCGACTCACCCGTCACATTTCCTGTTTTAGTATTACTCATTACACAATAAAACCCTTCTATCCTGACGTTCACACTGTCATGTGACACTGCCACAGTTCACACACAAACAACTCCCCTACAGTGTCAGAGAATGTGTGTTCTGTTTAGACAGATCTGTTGAAGCTGATGGTATCTCCTTTCTGAGGGGACTTAACCAAAGTTCAGGATTCTTACATGGCATGGAAGCACCGAAGGCCTGATAAGTATAAGGAACTGTTTTCCAGGACCTTATTGCACATGGTCCAAGGGGATATGTTTCCATTGACACAGCTAGGGTTCATAGACTGACCCCGCCCCCTTCTGATTGCCTTAAGCAGTCATCGCTGCTGATCTCTTTTCCAGATAATGGGCCTTCATTAGATCTGGGTGGACGACAATAACCGCCACATGACGGATACGCGTGTTTCGCCTGCTCTGCTCTGCCCGCACCCACCCCAACAACGGAGTGATTCTTATTACGCTGACTGGTTTAAACACTTGAAGATGGGCAGCGAAGTAGTCTAATGTAATGTAGTCTGTCCCTGATGGGAAGTGTAGCTGGATGTGTGTGACTGTCAGTTCTACAGACACGTGTGAATGTAGGTGTGTGTGTTTACAGTTTGTGGAGTTATTTCGTAACTCGTTTCTTCTTGTGCCGTGCCTTCAAACCGGTCTCACTTTTGTTTGGGCCGTTGACTCCTTATTGTGGATCAACGGTCACTGGCAAACTGAAATGAAAGCAGCTGTAGAGACTTGAAATTCAGGTTGTGATACTGACATCAGAAACTTAGGACAGTTTGTGTAGATTTCATCAATCTATATGAATATGTTCCCATATACATTCGTGCTTTTAATTTACATGCTGTACTTTGTATACTATTTGAGTGTGTCCAGAAGAGTGTGTTTGTACTGTGTGTATGCTTGTGTGTGCTTGTGAGAGTGAGAGTGGTGGCAGGTTTAATATTTGACTCCATCAATAATGCCACGCTGGTCACTTAGGCTGGAGGCCTCCATTACTGTCTGACAGCTCTGTTTAAGATCAACACAAGCTCAGGTGCTGTAAAGGGTGGTGGGGGGGGGTGGGGGGGGTGGGGGGGTGGGGGGGGGTGGGGCGGCCATCTGGCTCCCTGTTACTTCTGCTGTCCTTCTGGTCTCCTCCAGGAACCACCAGTGTCTGTCTACTATGAGGGCCAATCACCTAAAGCTTTGTGACCTGGTAGAGAGATTAGATTGTTCTGATTGAGGTCAGTTGTATCGTTCTTTTTGAAAGGTTCCTGTATTCGTCCCACCAATTTGAGCGTAGAAAAGCAGATTGTGTTTCCTGACATTCATTGATACGGATACTTCTAAATCTGGTCCTTCATGTGATCATCATAACCTTTAGGAACACATGCTTTCATAAGATTCACAAGACCATGGCCTAGTGCTAACACAGAGGTCTGTTTTCTCAGGAACAATGGCCATGTGATACTATGATGCTGCACCAACCACCATCAGAGGCTATTTACGTCAGACCAGACGTACCACTGATCATTTGACTCAATAACTATTATTTGTAATCATCCAATCATAAACATTCAAAAATGACTGCAAAACGTGTATTTTACACAATGGAGTGAATCTTGGGACATATTGAATTCAGCTCAGTCTTTGCTCTGGAGTGTTCTCTAATGCAAACCTTATCGTCTGGGAGGTCTGTAGGATATCAACATCAGGCTGGACCACATGGCCAGTGTGATGTGAAAGTCTGACCCGCCTGCCCTGCTTATACATACAGCCATCAACATCCTCCCTCAGGATTCACGCTCCCACCGTCCCACAGCCCCTCCGCTCTGCTCTGGATCAAGACGTTTCTCAGACGTTTCACAGATTCGGCTCGTGTGACAGCGAGTGTGAGAACAGAAACGTAGCTGTCCGAAACACGTCACTTAAGGAACTATTGAATGAAGCGAAACATTATATACAAATCTCGTTTCTCACACTCTACTTTAGGGACAGCGGCTCCACGGAGCGATGGGAGTCCTGATGGGCGGTGAAGGCAGGAAGTCAGAACAGAGCAGGAGGAAGTGGGTGACTAAGTGGATCTCAGAGAGACCACACAGTGTCTGCTCTCTGCTTGTCCCTTCAGACCAACATGTCTCAGGCTGGAGAATGCCTCCATTGTGGATGCCTGGCAAGGGTCTTCTTTCTGCAGGGACAGTTAGTGACATGGCCATGCTGGGGTGCGAGACAGGACGACAGCTTATCATGGTCACTTTTCTGACCTCAGTTTCCTGCCTGCCATAATGAATCCTTGTGTGAAAGGGCAGCTCTCAGGCTGACGTCATGGCGGAGGTTGGCCCTCCCTGCTGTACCCGCTTTCTCTTCCATCCCTGTTGTGCTTCTACTGCAGCCTCTCTGCTCTCTGAGGCTTCTCTTTTGTCCTCCTCTGTTCTCTGTTTTCTTCTCCATTGTACTCATCGTTTGCTGTCGTGGGACTTTGTACCTGTATCCCCTCTCGACGTCGATCCTATACTCTCCTCGATCCGTTTCCTCTCCTCTCCGCTCAGACGTACTCGAATCGCATCTACCTCTGAGCCTCTCAGCTCATCCTCGATGCAGCTCTCCTCTCCTCTCCTCTCCTCTCCTCTCCTCTCCTCCCCTCTCCTCTCCTCTCCTCTCCTCTCCTCTCCTCCCTCCCCTCCCCTCCCCTCCCCTCTCCTCTCCCCACAAAGCAGTCTTTGTGCCTGTCCTCTATGTGCCTCCTCTTATCTGTCTGGACTGTGGTTCATCTGACCACATGCCAGCGAAGTCCCCTCTTCCTGATCTCCATCACTGCCTCGGTTCAAGACATTTCCTGTGAGTCTCTAACATTTGGAAAACAGCTCTGAACTCCCCCATGTTTGTATAGGTTTGATCACATGAGCTGCTTCATAGGCAGACATGCTGGTGTGTAGATGATAGTCTGGGACTGGACTGTGGTCCCTTGTTGACCAGTAGTAGCCCGAGGGCAACTAGACCAGCAGGCAGGCGGTCAGGTCTGTCCAAAATATGGAGAGTGAATGCTTCTATTATGGTCTTGTGGGGCAGCCACAGGGGGCAAATGTGTGTGTGTGTGTGTGTGTGTGTGTGCGTGCGTGTGTGTCAAGAGTCACAAGCCAGGCTTATACCCTGCTTCTGTGTGAAGTGGACCATGGATTTTCAATGGTGGGTTGAATCTGCAAAAGTTGTGTTTTGAGTATAAATGCTTCCAGTGATAGGGTGCCTGTAATAATAAAAAATATTCGTGAACTCTTCTTAGTATGTACAGACAGGAGACCTCATGAAAGAGCCGTTTATTTATTCCAGTCCTCAGCGTCGTTTGAGAAAAGTGATCTATGTTAAGATTCTGTTAGCTGTGTTTGTGTGGCTTGGAAAGTGTGAATATTTGTGTTCACAGGAAGAGCTTGTGTTCAGCTTAGCTGAGCCACTGCATGTTTGAGTATAAACAAAGTGCTGTGTGGTTCTGAATTGACTCTGTGTGGAATGCCTTCCCAGTGACACATTCACACTGGTATACTTTTACGATAGAGGCATGGAGGAATGTACAGGGTTCCCTACGCACAAGGTCCAGGGCCTCGTCAGTAGCCATGCTTTTTCCTAGCTACACTTCAGGAATCTTAAGCTCATGACATGGCTCATGTTTCCACAGAAGATGTGCTGAATTAAATCTTTCTGAATAGCAGGCATCAGTCTTGACCTCCAAGGTCTTCTAAGACCTTCGGCCTCGATATTCGCTGCCCAGCTGCCCTTACAGTAATAGACTTTTATTTACCGACCAACCAAAATAGACCAAGATAAATCCTCATTCTTGTGCTATTGTTTAAAACAATTGTCTATTTAACAACAGCTGAGGCCAA
This sequence comes from Mallotus villosus, assembly GCA_903064625.1. NCBI lineage: Eukaryota > Metazoa > Chordata > Actinopteri > Osmeriformes > Salangidae > Mallotus > Mallotus villosus. The sequence continues at coordinate 52,920 of CAEFZP010001429.1, read as the reverse complement.
CTTTGCTGTACATTTTCCTATTTTAGACAAAAAGAAAGAAACAGACACAAGAGAGCAAGTACGGAAACAGAAAAAGAAGTAATGGTCTCCAGAGAAGTTAATGTTTTTTCCATTCTCCATTATTGTGGTGTTTTTTCCAAATTTGAGAGAGAGGGCCACATGACTAAGGCAGGCTTTACTCTCTGAACGTGACTGAGAGAGAGAGAGAGAGAGGAGAGAGAGAGAGAGAGAGAGAGAGAGAGAGAGAGAGAGAGAGAGAGAGAAGAGAGAGAGGACTCAGCCCTACTCTTGGGCCAATAGAACCCATATACTGTACAGTACACAAATCACAGTACACATTGAGCTACCGGTAATACTCAATCAGGAGTAGTGCTCGGTATGCATCAAAACACATATTTCAGTCATGTGATTTACAGTATCTCACAGGCTCTCACGACAGCTTTGCTGCAGTACCCGTGTCAAGTAGTGGTATATTGATATTGTGGGATTTATGATTTGCTTGTGAAAGAGCGTCTTGGCCTTGCACAGGAAGTGGGGTCTGCCCCTGGGGGCCCTGTTTGGCCATGAGAACCCTGTCAAGAAGGTCAGGCCTGGAGCCGCACCATGTGAGAGCTTGCTTTCCTCTGTTATGTTTCCCATGAACCTTATAGTGAGATTTGAAGCTGAGACATGCAGATAGTAAGAAAACAGCTGTTTGGTGTCCTTGTGAGAGCAAGTGAAACAGGATGATAACATGCCAGACCATTTTTCTTGTAGTACTGTGTTGGTGCCTGTTCCCCAAAAAGTGCTCTTATGTTGTGTTACTTATGTTGTGTCTCATGTTACAAGTCAAATCGTATCATGATATCATATGACTGTATCGTGCGTTCATATCGAAGGAAACTGGCTTTCTCAGTTGACCCCTCCCTCCCCCAGGTCTGGCTGTGAGTGGGGCGTGTTTGTGGGGAGGTTGATGCATTGAGGAGAGTAATGTGTGCAGAGCGACCAACCCCACTGATTGATTTTATTTACCCAGAGTGAGAAAGAGACAGAGAAAGACAGAAAGACATTCACATGCAGCCTTTGTTCAGGCTTCAGAAACCCCCACTCCACTTCCTGTCCTGCACTGTGTCGCTCCAATATATGGGAATGGAAATTGTACGTCTGTGTGTGTGTGTGTCTGTGTGTGTGTGTGTGTGGGGGGGTACAATGTTCCATCACATGGCATTAATAAAGAGAAGGGAGTGAGACAGAGGTAGATTGAGCCCATATCATAGACAGAACCTGACTCAGGCCCAATGGCAGATATGTTTTGTAATCTGCTCAGTCTGTCTGGGTCTGAGACTGATAAGTGGAGGCCAGGGTAGACGGGGCATTGGTCCAACACATACATCTCCCATATTCTCACTGTGTCCATAGACTCAGAGTGAACCTGTCATAATAGGCCTGTCTAATACCATCCAGTTACCTTGTCGTGATTAGCCTGTCCCTTAAATCAATTTGAGGTTTAATGAATTGGATGATTTTTGCCTGGTTTATTTTTGTGTCCATACTGTATGTTTGAACTCAGGACTTTTGAGTTCACCAATCAGAAATGGTTGCTCTTTGCTAACTAACCCCTCTGTAAGGCACCCAGTATGGTAGTGTTGGCCTGCTCTTCATGTTCACAGTCATTTTGACGTAGAACAAACACATTGAGTTCCTTAGCTGTATGCAAAATAACAACTGGTCTAGTCTAGTCTAATTGGAAGTGTTCTGAATAAGGAGTTGTACGCATACCTAGAGGACTGGCCTTCTATAGCTTTAGTTTAATGGCAGAATCAGGGATGTGTTTCCACTTGTTCCCTACATTCTCTCTACTTCCTTGTTCCTTCATGTAAAACCACATTCCCTGTTAGTGTCAGGCAGTATTTCATTTTTCTTTTGAAATTACCCCCACAGTGTTGCTAAGACTTGACTTCCAGGTAACAGCTTTTAATGCTACGCGTGAAATCCCACTAGGTCTTCCTGATCAACGTCAGCAGCTTCCAATGTACGTGGAAATGTCCCAAACACAAAGGAAGAGTTGTTCTGAAACTAAAGTTTCCGTTCTTTATCAGATGGCAAATGAGACTCACAAGATCATGACACACTTCATTGGGAACTTAGGATACATTACTTGTATCTTGTGTTGAATAAATGATTATGAACACATTCTCTAAGAATGTGGAGCCATGCTAGTTAGTGTGCCGGAGACAGTCTGAACAAAGACTGCTAAACAGTCCTGCACTACTGTATTGTTAACATTACCCTGAGGCCTCTATGCTAAACTTGACACCATATTGCCTTCTTCACACCCTAGTCAGTCCAGTCCAGAAGTAGCACTGTATTGTTGTCAGGGGCATTACCAGGGCTGAGTGACTTGCAGGTACTTGACATGTGGGCTATTTAGCTTTTTTGTGACCTATCTGCTCCTGGACCCCATGCAGGGAGGAGCATGACCAGAGACCATTAACCCTGTCTGTGTCTTTTAACACACCTTCTACTAGTAGTTCAACCTCCAGGCTGCCCCATGTGAGCCAGCCATCATCCCCTTGTCACATGTGTCCACTTTGTGACGGTGTGAACATGTTCCAACCCTGCACTGACAAACCAACAGTGTGAAACACAATTTAACAGTTTATTCAACATCAGGAACTTATCTCCATCGGTGCAAACCACAGTATCATATTTTCAACGCGGGAATTACGCTATTTAACGGTTTGATCAAACTTTCATTCTATTCCACACCTTTCATTCTTTTGGGCACAATGACTCAGATGTATTTATGTCTCTTTGTCCCTTTCTCTGGAGCATGTCACGACACATTGAAGCTTCATGATGACGAGGACCAAACCATGGTGTCAATCCCCCTTTCGTGTATCCTGCTGGGGATAATTACAGATTGGGTGACTGAAATAAGGGATTAGTCAGCATGCATAATGTGTCGAGCAAGTCACCAGGACCCCAGGACATTAGAGCAGTTTAAATCCTGGAGTATCTCTCCAGCACTGTTAATTAAAAAGAGATTGGGCAAAAAGGGGACTGTCCACAGACTAGTAGTGTTTACCAACAGACACTGGGTGATCCTGTTCATCTGGTCCTGCTGATCGCCTCTGTGCCTTGATTCCAAACCAACATCTGGCTTCGACGCCATTGTTTGCCAGACAGTCATGGCATACTGAGTAATGAAAATAAGTCATATTTTTTTTACCACATTTTCAACATTGGTCTCCATCTGACCAAGATGGATCGCTGTGTCTACATGTGCACCCAAAAGTATGTCCTGTAAAAAGACCAATGTCAACAGTCTCATGAGGCTTACTGTTCAGTGTTGTCATCCTGCAGGAGAATCAGAATGAATATTCAAGGTACTTGAAGACTGAGTTACCAAATGGGTGTGTACATTTGTATTGTGGTGTTGATTGCTTTGGATGGCTCCATCTGCAACATAACAGGCTGCTGCTTGAGGCCGGCTGTATCTTGTTATCTACATGGTCCCCAGTATGAGGGGGCCATGGCTAGACTGAGTCTAAGACTAGACTGAGACACAGTCTCAGCATCAGGTAAGTCATTAGTATCCACTGCTGTGAGGGCCCCTGCACCAGAGGACGGGTGGGTCAGGAATGAGGGGACCCGGAGCGTCAGAGGTACAGCCTAAATGACTTACACAGACCACGTTGAGGATTCACAAACGCACGACTCACATACTACTGCAGACCAATCAATTACACACCTCACAAACTGACTAAAATGCAGTGACCCTTTAGTGATTGCAGTATACAATATCTGCCACAGTTGTACAGTGTATGCAGTTGTACTTGTCTTAAAACTTAAACTTCAGAAAGCAAACTCATGACTTCTTTTGAAAAAAAGATCAACCTATTTCATCCAACTTGTTCTTTATATAGGGATTCTATAATTAGAGTTCCATTCTCTTGTGTAACCTGCGAGAGGGTTTTTCTTTTTTCACTGTATGGAAACTTAAGACATCCCAGGATAAGAGTTCACTTTGTCACAATTTCCCTGTACTGGGCCCGGCTGAAGTTCAGCTAGCTGGCTAGCAGACCTAGATAAACAGGCTGAGATAAGTGATACCCTGAGAGGACCATCTCTCTTCTCTAATCCCCTGTGTCCTCCGTATCACACATGATTGGTGGTTGCCGAGGGCACCACTGGAACTCGGAGCATGGGATAGCTAAGATGGGAAAACTCTTTCTTGATCACTTCCCAATGCTATCACACTGCAATTTATCTTATACCGTTAACTAACAGGAACGGATCATTATGATGATTACCTCACAATTATGATGTAGCATGTCTTCAGCATTTACATATTTTGGTTGCAACCCTCCCCACCCCCAGTTTGGTCTGTGGTACATTTTGACTGAACAAATAAATGCTTCCCTCAATTAGGTAATGTACCATATATGGATGAGTTGACAGCACAGTTGACCCTGTTAGGTAGAGAATTGTGCAAGTGAAACTATACAGCTCTGGAAAAATCAAAGAGGACCACTGCACTTTTTTCTTTCCTTTAAAAAAAAGTTGAGAAGGACAATTCTGAGAGAGGAACAGAAGGGTGAAGTTTAACCCTTCTGTTCCTCACTCAAAATTGTTCTTCTCAACCAGAGCTGTATCTATGCTCCACCTGTACAAGTATGGGAGAGAACTGCCTTCGCCCTGAGACCTCATATACACAGACCAAGTGGAGGACCGTGGGACAGTGGGACCTCGACCTGACGTTTTGTTTTGCCCAGTTTTCACTGATCCATGTTTAGACTGGAATAGATAGAGGAAATATTTGTAAGATGTTTACTACTGTACTGCTCTTGCTACTAACTCTCCCCAGAGCAAGTAGAGTAGTGTACTGTAAATGACCCAAAAAAAAACTATTATTTTCAAAAATATGTTTTTATTTTCGGCAGAAATAATTGTCATAGCATAATTGTAAAAACATAGAAAATCTTAAAGGATTGTCCATTTATTCACAATAACAGGAATCTGTCCATCTGAACCCAGCCAGCTCAAATGTAACCAATGATGTCATTACAGATAATAGGCTGACGGCTGCCAGACTTCATGAGGGCTGTGAAGTGGTAAAAGTCTGTGTCCAGCTCATGCAGGCCTGAGTGGGACTGGTGGAAGAAAGGGGCGCGTGGCTGCACCCCTACGGGACAGGACAGGCGTTTGGGAGCCATAGCAGTTCTGTTCACTCGAGACGAAGAGTCTGACGGCCTCATCCTCACCCGGCCCTCCACGCTCTTAGACATGCCTGCTATTTTCTTCCGCATGTTAACCAGGAATCCTTTAGCCAGCTTTTGCCCCGAGCTAGGCTTTAGCTCGGTGGGCTCAGGACATTCAGGCAGGTCCATCCAGTTCTGTATAAGGTCAGCGAAGCTGTTGTCTCCCAGCACTAGAGGCTGGCGGTTGCGTCCTCGCGTCAGCAGGGATGTGGTCCAGTCCTCCGGGTCACTGGCCTCAAATGAGGTCCACGTCTCCAGACAGGCATCTGAGGTGGACTTGGGCCGGACCCTGCCGCTCGAAAACCTGTTGGTGCGGAGACAGGCAGAGGAGGAGACTCGAACGTTCCTGGTTCTCCTCAGCACCACCCCCTCGTCCTGCCAGGATGCTTCGGAGTAGCCCGAGTCAAACTCCAGACTCTTCTCACTGCTGGGCGATGGCAGGACCAGGCTGAGACGTAGCCTGCTGCCTGCCTCCCTGTCCTCCTCTCCTCCTCCTCCCAGAGGGCTGGCCAAGCAGCAGGCTGAGTCGTACGTGCTGGCCGTGCTGGCGTCAGATATGCGTAGGCGAGTGCGGCTCTCTCGCAGTGCTCTCTGATGCCTGAGGCGAGCCACAGCAGAGCGGGGCGCTGTGACAGGGGCGGGGGTGCTGGCAGGAGGGGGGGGTGGTGGCAGGGGCAGGGCAGCTCCTCCTCAGGTGCTTCAGGTCCTGGAGAGACCTCATCATGTAGGTCATCTGCTCCCGGAGGCAGTCCCCAGAGTCACGCAGACACAGCTGAGAGGGACGGAGAGGAACAGGGTCAGACATGCTGGTACTCAACATCATACTCCGCGAAAATGTATTCAATGAGAAAGTTAGTCTTCTGTTTGATCATTTGTTAACCTTTGATGTATGCTTCATTGGATACTGCATATGACTTGGTCTAAAAGCTGGTGGGTTTAATGGGGGCAGCTCTTACGTATAGGGCAGGCTCAGACCTGACTACAGTAGAAGGCTGCTGAGTTTCGACACTGACTTTCCCTTCATATCATAGCTGAGGACTGAGAATGCTGTGAGGGAATAGTTTGTTACTGTGGTTAGGACGGGCTGCAGTCTCTCTGGTGTAGCTGAAGGCATACAGTAAGAGGCAGCCAGGAGGTGCCTTTTGCTTTAAGGGGAGTGTCAGTGAGGTATGCATGTTCAGGAAAGTCAGCTCGTACCATAACAGAGCATAATACTCTAATTCCCCCCCTCTCTCCCTCTCTCTCTCTCTCTACCTTATCCCGCCCTCTCTCTCTTTGAATCACATGATTCAACTCTGATTGGTCCAAACCTGACCAGTGAGCAGTGCCGGTTCACACTCAAAATCAAACAAGGGTTAAAATATCATATAACAGAGAATGTTGAGTATATTTTTAGTATCAGGATGACGGGCTATCTAACACATTCTTATCTCAGACCTGAAGATTCTACAAACACATAAAACATAAGGAAAGAGAAAGAGGAATACCTCCGTTTTAAGATTTTAGACCAGAATTCATCAGCTGGAGAAGTTAGTCCTCTAGTCTTTTTGAATGGGGTTAACAATCTGGTCATAGTCTCCTGCTATCATTGACATGCAGGGATATGTGGCACTATGAGTAACCAGGGGAACTACACCTCCCAGCAGGCCATGATGGGGATAGTGTGGCCTGGCAGAAAGCTGAGAGATGTGAGAAGGAGAAGTGGACAGGGAGCTCCAGACACGTTCATGTCTGAGGATGACCTCATCATAGAGGTCACATTCAGAACCCTGTCAGATGAATGGACAGCTCTATCCACTACAGCGTCTCACAGACCTCCGTGACCTGTCCCTAGAACACCGTGGCTGAGTTTCACCACAAGCCATAGAAGTATTTGACCCTGTGCCTAGACCTTCTGCCACTGTTTGTCTTTAGCAAAACACTGTTAGATGCTGCAGGAACTTGAGAATGCACCACTACACTGTTCACAGAAAGACACAAGTGGAACTTATCATTAAAAGATAAACTGTTTGAAGCCTAACTAACCATGAAGTGGTCTAACCATTATTAACCAATAGAAGTAGGAGAATATATTACATCCTGTTAACCACACAAACCATGTCAAAGCATGTATACAAGATTCAATTTGTATTTTTCAACAATAAAAGGCATCACCATATGCTGTCTATATCTCTACTCTAATGAGTAAACTGTCGTATTGCTGTGTGTACTCGACACATGGTAAAGCCTTCAGATTATGGCATCACTCAGCAAAGGCATTTGGGCATAAGAGAGGACAGTCTCCGTCTGCGCACAGAGGGTTGCCCTGCAGATGCTGTGCCCATATGCCGCGTGCCACAGCGCTTTATTCAACTGAGTAAATATGTACACAGTTAGAGCTGTAGGTTGCTCGCAAACAGCATTTGAATTAAACACAGCAACGTTCTATCTGTGTTTATTAGAAGATAAAAGTCCATTTAGTGTAGAGCACTGACACTAAGCCTACATTAAGAGCAATCACAATCACATGACCAATGTATTCACAAAACGCAATTAGAGTAGAAATGATCCTTACCATGTTTTTTTTCTTTACGGCAACTCCTAAAAGAAAAAGAAAAAATACGAGATCAATTCCCGCAACTCCTTTACTAAAACTATTGCCGTGGGCTCCGGTACTAAATTGTCTACTATCAAGACTTAGGCCTACATTTATACACGTTAATATCCCACATCCAATGTCCAACAAAACAGATTATTCTGGCATCAGTCAATGCGATGTTGCCTCCCGTACCGTAATATGAATGCCTTGGACTATTGAAGCAGTGATGTGATACTTCATGATTTTGTCCGATTTGCTTCTTTACCAGCGTGCACATGTAGCCAATTGAAATTCAGCATACATGAACCAACCAATTGAAGCTCAGGGCTGGAGCAAGGTAGGCTACTTTACAAAACTCCTCCCTTTTCACTTACACATCTGGATAGTTCATATGCATAGACCTGATAGGGATGACAGTTTTTTTGACACTACCGACATTTCAACTATGTGACATTGGTCTAACAGAAACGTTCTTAAAGTAAATATATAGCCTAACAATGAAATCTAGGGTCACTAGATATCAGAACATTCCGATTTAAAATATGTTATTTGTAGGCCAGTGCACTGTTGTAAAAATTCTGTTTAAATATCACGTGAATTTCATTGTATCACGAGGAACATTCTCGAACACGGCGGAATCCATCCCCTGAATGGGAAACAATTAAACTCCGAGGGCCCTAATGAGCCATTAGCAACTAGATTAGATCAGAATCTGGCAACATGGAAATTAGATCTGCTTCGTACTACTCACTTGCCTGTTGGTCCAATGTACAGCACAGTGTAGACAAATACGGAGTCATTATCGTTCTCTTTACAGGACCAAATTCGACACATTTACATGACTTCAGCAATGAATTGTAAATCACTTTAAAGATTGTTCAACTGTCCAGATTGGATGGACTTCTATTCATGTGCAGATCAAATCATTCAGTCAGGCATGCTACCTGGACATGTCCTTGTAACATGCTCCGAACTGCAGCAACTGGACCATGTCCATGGACACCGTGTTAGATATGCATGGTGTAAAGATGTCTTGGCTTATGAGTTCTTCATTGATAGGGAATCGATTTTTGGGGATAAATTATGGAGCTGGTAAACTATAAATAGTCGTTTTGTGGATTTAATCTCTTAAACCGTTCTCAAGTGTAGGCACACAATATAGTCTTCTTCGTGTGAATAAATTAACTTTTCCATCTTTGCTTTTAAGGATTCTATATTTACTCCCAGCTAATGCTGAAATTGCCGCAGCGAGACTTCATAAAAGGCTTCTGATTTAATGACATAATGTACCTGAACGAAATGTTCCATTAAGCGAATGTAACCCTCTCTATTTGTGTTGCTTCAACACCCTCTCCTCATACACTCCTGGACAATTATAGCCATCAGTGTGGCTCGATGCATTAAGTCATTACATAAAGGCCCTAATGGTTAGTAACAATTCTACACAGGCTGATTCCTGTATTTACACACCTGCCACTATACTGCCATGCTTGGTTTGATATTTGACTGACAGCTCTTCTATACTCTGTATCACTATGGAGCTTTTATGTTTGTGTTTGTCCAGTTACCTTCCTGGTTTTGCGATTGTACATTTATATAATAATACAGTCTTATCAGCTAGTAGGCAGAGATGGAACTATGGAAACTATGTTTGTTGACGTTTTTGCAGTCTGGACACTAAAGTAACAAGGGCTGGGAAACACGCACACAACCAACCTGTACCAGTCTGAGAGCACCTGGCTGACAGGCCAGACTAACTATGGGGGTTTTCAGAGCTCTAGTCAGTCTGCTGCTTCTACCTGCATTTTTAAAGCTCAGGATTTTCACAGGTGAGCCTTTAGTGAGCCTTTGTATGACCAGTTGAAATATATGAGTATATTTTGTGTGTATGTATGTGTTAAACATACTGTTATGAGAGAATCATTTGTTTTCTTATTCATGGGAATGGAACTTTGATCATAAACCTCGTTATTTTCTCAAAATATAATGTTGAGTTGGTCAGTATTCTCAGGGTTCAAAAAATGTGCAAGGTCTTTCAGTTCAAAATTATATTTCCTCATGAGCTGAAATAACTGTTAGCTTATTCATTTGTGTAGATATGTGAACACTTGTATGTAACAAACTTATACGGTCGGTTTGTACCAGAATCTATCTCAGTCAAAGTAATTAGGCTCTGATGTTAATACTGAAAAGCTGTTCACTCCCCATTTTTACTATCAATAGGAACTTAAGGAAATGTACAAGTTTGTGTTTATTGCGCCACCTGGGGGCTACTGAAATCTATGTTTCTAATACACCTTCCCCCTTTTCTCTCTACAGCAGGCCAGCTGACAACAGCCCCCACACCTAATACTACCACAATCATCACATCCTCACTTACTACCACTACAGCTGCCACAAGTAAGGAAAACATTTGTTCAATTATAAAATAACTGAAAATAGATTCAACTATATGAATTGTTTCCTATCATGGCATTGATATTGCTGAGAAATGAATTCAAATATTTATATTAGTCATACATACAGTGTCAATGGGTGAATCAGTGAATTACTGGCATGTTGTTACTGCCTATTTACAGCAACCACAGCAACCACCACCACCACTACTACTGTTGCCCCAACTCTTGGCCCAGGTACTGTTGATGGCACCAATCTCTCCAATTCTGTGATATCACATAAAGTTAAAACATATTCTTATTTACTATCAGTTTTTTGTAACATTAAATAAAATAGGTTTAAATAATGAACTGTGTTCATGGTAGTGCCTTCAGAATGTTGTAGTTACAGGAGTTTCACTCCAGTGTAAACAGTACCAGTGTTTCAGTGTGTGTTGGTGTGTGTGTGTTTGTCCTCCTCCAGAGTTCATTGGCTTGCCCTCGTCTGTGTCCGTGCTGGAGAGCAGCCGCCCCAGGGCCGTGGTGGCAGAGTTCCAGGTGCAGAGCTCCAGCCTGCTTCCCTCCGTCCTCATCCTCTCCGTCACACCACACTCTGACCTGTTTGAGATGCCCATCGTCAGCCCCACCAACATCTCCGGCATCTTCAATGTCCAGGTTGGTTTGGCAATTACCAACACCACAACCCTCTTTAAGCAATGTTTTTTTGTTGTTGCTTAAACGTAAATATACGTGTGTATATATTTTGAACGGGTTGATTCAATTAAAGCATGTGTGTGTGTGTGTTTAGATTGTTCTTAATGGCTCCCTGGACTTTGAGAGGGCCCGCTTGGTTAGTGTTCGTCTGGGACTGGCCACAGCATCTGGCTATCTAGAACAGACTCTCCATTTGAAAGTAGTGGACATCAATGAGCCTCCTCAGTGTGAGCCCCTCTTTCAGTTGGCAGGTACAATACATCACATGCAGCACAGAGGCCTCATTACTGTTAAGTTGTCATGTAGATCATGCTTGGTTTGTAATAAGGCTTGTGTCTGTGCAGGAGCTGAGGTCCATGTCCCGGAGAACCTGCCAGCCCCTGTGACAGTCTACACCGTCCTGGCGTCAGACCCAGACCTTAATGACACTCTCACGGTAACCTCTGTTCCCTTATCAACTCACAATGACTGTGATATTACCAGGCTCTATTGCCTATCTAAAATATGGTGATTGTCCATGTGTTTTTTAATGAATGTTTATACCTTCAATCTGTTGTTGACGGTGGTTGTGCTGTGTGTGTTACAGTTCTCTATCACTCAGGTGTTGCCTGACACTTCTAGAGGTCAGTTTCATATTGGTTCCTCTGGCAGACTCCTATCCAGACAGCTGTTTGACTACCACAGGGGACCAAAAGCAAGTGGCTCCATGGCTCATCACTTGAATATGTTTTCAAGGGAAACAGCTGTATCCTCTTTAATCCTCCATAATCCTCTATAATCATGCACATAGAAAGTGTCAGGGTTGATATCAGTGATCTTATCAGTGTTGTCGATGTCCATCTGTGTCCTCATGGTGTCACTACTGTGCAGGAGTTTGTGGTGTTTGTGGCAGTGAGAGACAGACAGGGGCACAACTGTTCTGGGACCATCAGGATCAAGGTTCTGAGAGTTTACAACCCTCCCCTGGACTTCCTGTGAGTATCTACACTTCTCAGTAACTAGTTGCACTTGGTAGACAAACAAAGAAATACTTTGGAAAACATATTTTAGTCTCAAGACTATTTTAGATCACTTGTAACAATTATTATAACTGTCTGTATGTTGCATTTACAGGGACAATGTGATGACATCTATTCTCAGGTCAGATGTAGGGTTAGAAGGAAGTCAGAATAAGGCTATTGATACTCTGTTCTCAGTCTCCCTTCCCAGAATGTGACCATCAAAGAGAACCAGGGACCTGGAGGTGTGGTAGCCTCTGTCAGGGCCAACCTCTCCGCCCCTGACCTACGCTACACCTTCTTGAAGGACTATCGTCCATTTAAGATCGGGAGAGGTGGGACTGGATTACCTGTTACACTGTATTATTATTATATGATTCACATAAATATCTCAATGCCAACATGTTATTCTCACTGGAAGGAACCAATGTAGTGGGAACAATGCAGTAGTGCATACTATGTATGTGTTTTGTGCACACACATCTTTTCTGAAATCCTCCTCCTTCTTAGAGGACGGTATCATCAGAACAGCTTATAACCTGGACCTGGAGGGGGAGCGGGCCCTGGCCCACAGTGTTCTGCTGGTGGAGGCCTACAGCCTGGCAGAGGAACGCAGTGGCACAACCACCATCACCGTCAACGTGCTCGACGTCAACGAGTACCCGCCCTTCTGCTCTCCCTCCGTGTTTGTGTACGAAGAAGAAGGATTGTTATACCAGTCTAAAACAATAGAACACTTTCTGAACTCTCTATGAACAACACTCTTCATATACTTTTTGTGTTGTTCACATGTCTTGAACAATGCAAACTACACCCTGACAGTATGGTATTCCAGAACCGTCTTGTACATACAGTATTTTTCTTCATCACATCACAAATTCCTAAATACTGGAGGTCCCAGACTCAGGGCGGGTGGTGGTTGGTGAACCAGAGTCTTTCAGGCTTGCTGGATTGGTCTGTGCACTATGTTCTTCTCTGTGATAGGTTGGAGGTGTCAGAGACCACTGAGGTGGGCAGGAACCTGGGCTCTCTTTCCTGTGTGGATATCGACGTCACCAACCACAGTGTGGCGCTAACACTCCTTGATAGCAGTGCGTCACGCTTCAAATTTAGAATCAAAGATGGACAACTCCAGGTAATGAAATAATGATTTTATTTGTAACTTATAACGTTGATTATTTTAAAGTACAACAATGAAGTAAGCCATTATGATGATTCAGTTGAAATCTCTGATAGGTTAACAACACTCTGGATTATGACACAGCTGAAATAGCCTCCAATAACTTCCGGTATGAGGCCACCATCCTGGCAACAGACACAGGCAACCCCCCTCTCACAAGTCAGTTTGCTGTGTGTGTGTGTGTATGTTTGTGTTTGTTGTGTAGGTGTGAACACTATACCTTGTTATGTGTGTGTGGGCATTAGTGTGAGGATGTGAGTGTGTGTGCAGAAGCACTGCAGTGATGTGATTAACCCAGTTGATGGCCCCTGTCTCCAGCCCAGGTGCGGGTGCTGGTGACGGTGACTCCTGTCAACGAGTTTGAGCCGGTGTTCACGGTCCTGGAGCTGCATGTGCGTGAGGACAGCAGGCTGGGCACCGCTGTAGGAGAGGTGCTGGCCAGAGACACAGACTGGCCCTTCAACAACATACGCTACTCCATTACCTCAGGAAACCCCAGGTTCACCATCCACCCTGAAGGAGGTCAGGCTGTTAACCCTGTATCCCTAACCCTAACCTAAGTGTCAATATGAACAATTATCTTAATATGTGTTAGCTTATACAGTACACCCAACAGTGTTACAGAGAATAAAATGATCATAAGCATCTGGCTGCAATCTGCTGCAAATCCTGAACATCACCATTTTTAAGATCCTACTATAGTTACTTAGTTATTCAGGGTTGACAGGGGCGATGATCAGAGGGGCAGAGTTTTTACTTCCGTTCTTTAAGAAAGGGCTAAAGTATGGGTAGAGTTTCTCAGTGAAGGTGCAGGCAGTAAAAGAGTAGATATGAGACTTGGCCCCCACGTTATAAAAGGAGACCTGACCCTCCTCATAGTCCACAAACACCCCCACTTTCTGGGGCTTTTCTCTCAGAGAGAGAAGGACACCTGGGCTAGCCAGAGCCTTGTACTGATCTTCATCCCTCAGCCATATGGTCCAGAATCCATCTTGTGGTGACAGTGTGATCTTTCCTTTTCTGTTGGCGGACTGTCTTGCCACTCCTAAATCCCAGTCTGTCTTCCCCTTAACCTGTACCTCATAGTAGAACCTCCCAGAGGAGAAGCCCTGTTTCCCCAGGACACAGGGACAGAGGGAAAACCTCTCAGGGTTGTCAGGCAGATTCCTCTTTGAGTCTCCATTTCTCACTTGTTTTCCATCATTAGACAGGATGAGGAAGGATTTTGCTGTATCAGGGTCCAGAGTCACATCCACTGCATATTGCTGAATCGTCTTCAGTTCAGCGTGATGGAACTTCTTGATTTCACTGAGAAGTGTGTCCTCCAGCTGAGACAGAGCTCTGCCTGCCGTCCCCACACTACAGTGAATACTGATCCTAGACCAGTTCTTGGTGTTTGGAGGGGCGCTCATGGATGGGGAGCTCTGGAGAAAGACAAGGTGATCTTGAGTGTGTGAGAGCAGCTCCAGCTCAGTGTTTCTCCTCTGGAGCTCTGTGATCTCCTGCTCCAGCTCTTTGATGAACCCTTCAGCGTTTTGCTCAGCTGCTTTCTGCTTCTCCTCAAGAACCTTAATGAGCTCAGCCTGGCTTCTCTCGATGGAGTGCACCACAGCAGTGAAGACCTCCACACTCTTGGATATCTCTTTCTCTGTGTCTCTCTTGCTGACAACTATCGAGAGTTTGATATCCTGAACTTTCATCAGTCTTTCCTTGACCAACTGTTGCATTTCTTCTTTTGTCTTTCCCAGATTAGCCTTCCTCTCTCCATACTCTTCCTCTAGAAGGGCCGTGTCGTGGTTCTTGTGCTCTCCCTCAGTGCAGAAATGGCACACACACGTCTGGTCAGTCCTACAGAACAGCTCCAGGGGTCGCTCATGTTTCTGACACATCCTGTCATCCAGGTTTTCCACAGGGTTGATCAGCTTGTGCTTCTTCAGGCCTGTCACTCTCTGATGAGGCTCCAGATGAGTCTCACAGTAGGAGGCCTGACACACAAGGCAGGACTTCAGGGCCCTGAGCTTTGTACCAGTGCAGATGTCACATGACACCGCAGGCAGAGTTGGGCACTGGTCTAACGGGCTGGCTGCTTTTTCTGGCGCTAGCTTCCTGAAAGGAGCAGCCATCTCAGAAATGAAAGTATTGACAAAGAGATCTGGTCTCTTATCAAAAGCCTTTTTACACATGGGACATTGACACAGCAGGTCAGTGCTGTCCCAATATGTAGTGATACATGCCATGCAGAAGTTGTGTCCACACTGAATGCTGACTGGATCAGTGAACACATCCAGGCAGATAGAACACCACAGGAACTGCTCTTCAGACAGGAGACTGCTGCAGGAAGCCATATCTAGACAAAGGATTCATAAAGCATTCTATAAGATCAGCTCAGCTCTTTAGCGTCAGTGGTCAACATGGTATTCCTTAAGATTATGATTTTAATTAAAATAAAAATGTTATGTAAAAACAATTGAATCAACAACAAAACAAATCTAAAAACATTGCACATTCACAGTAGCCTACTATTTGACACAAGATATGCGATTCTGTCCATATGAAATTATGCTCACCTGTTGGAGTTTTAGTGGTTGTTGCTGTCTGTAACTGTCTGTAACTGTCTGTAGTATCAAAAATAGTCAACAATAATCCAAAACTATTAGTGGTAAGCAAAAACACACTAGTAAGGAGTTTATGAAAAACACGACGCTAGGATTACAATTTAAATTTCAGTTTCATTTCAGCAAAGGGAATGGTTTAGCCCCGCCCACCGTTAGGAACAAAGTGAAACCCACGCCGTGTTCTCACTTTACTTTTTTTTTAACGCGCTGCCTTCATGGCTTTCTTACATGAACCACCAATCAGGACGAGGAGAGTAAACAGGCTCTGCACGTACCTCTCCTCGTCCTGATTAGGTCAGCTATCAGAAAGGCGCTTGACGTCACCCAGCGCTTTTCTTAAAAGTTGAGAAAATGTACCTCAAATAACAAAATAAACTCAAAAAGGCGTCGGACGCTGCGCTTTTTTAAAGTTTTGAAAAGGCGGCCGCCTTTTTCCTTTTCCCATAGGGTTGTATGTAAAAAAGCAGATGAAAGCAGCGTTTTTTTCTAAAAAAGAAGTCAAGTGTGAACACGGTCAAACATAACAAAGTTCTGTCTCTCTCCACCTGCAGGGCAGATGTACCTGGGGACTGAGCTGGACTTTGAGGCTCAGCAGATGCATGTTGTGACCGTTCAGGCAGAGGACTATGACCAGGATGTCGATCGCACCAACCGTAAGAGGAAAACCCAGAACATCGTCATAAGAGTGGAGGTGAGGGATAGGCCCAGTGGCTGGGGAAGCTGTTAGGGTGCAAGACACAGTGAATGTGAAGTATACCAGACTAACAGAATCCTTACACACATTATCGGAAAGGGTTTGTTTAACAAACACTGGCATTGTATAGTGATGATTGACTGTCTGCGGTGTACCTCACCTCCCTGTGAGGCAGAACGTGAATGACAATGCTCCGGTGTGCGAGCCCGTCTCCTACGAGTCCACCATCTTCTCCACCCGCTCCGCCGCCCTCCCCATCCTGTCTCTCCACTGCAGCGACGCAGACAACGATGCGCTCACAGCCACCATCACTAACGGTATGCACCGTGTGTGTCAGAAAGAGACAGACATGGAGAGAGAGTGAAGGGCAAAGTAGGAGAGAGAGGGAAGGTGAAATGGTGTCCAATGCCCCAGGAGCTGCTGTGGACTGTTTCCAGATCACTGGTTTGATCCTGTTCACTAAGAACGTCTTCTCCTACGTGGTGGATGGAGTCTACGACCACACCAGGTTTGAGGTGACCATCTCTGTGTCGGACGGCAGACACCACACTGATGTTGTGGCTTACATCTACGTGGTCCCCTGGACCACCACTATCCCAACCACCACCACAACCACGACAGTAGGTTCAGCGGCACTTTATTACTTGTCCAACCCTTCACGATAAAAGTCAACATGTATCATTATTTTGAGAGAGGCTACAGTCATCATGTGAGGCATATTGTTAATTCTTGAAATATAATACTTGAGGTTGTGTGTTTGTGTTGTTTCATTGTGTGTGTGTGTGTGTGTGTGTGTGTGTGTGTGTGTGTGTGTGTGTGTGTGTGTGTGTGTGTGCAGTAGAGTCCACTGCTGGAACTATTCTGTTGAATCCATTCGATCCAGAAGACAATGCTCGTGCCCAGTTTCTCTGTGTTCTCTGTGTTCCTGCTGCAGACTCAGGCTCCTCAGGTGGTGACTGTGATCTCAGACTTCTGGGAGCCAGAGCCTTGGTTTGTTGCCGTGGTTACTGTTACTGGCGTTCTGCTTGTCCTGGTCCTGGGCCTTCTCATCTGGACTATACTGAGACGGTACAGTTGTGATTCCACACAAACATACACATTCACACCAACTCACATGCATAGAGCGTGGGGGAGGGGGTTATGTGTGACTAAGTGGTCTGTGTCTCTGATTGCAGCACCCTGGGATGGGGCACAAAGACCTTGACTCCTCATTCAGTAGAGACGTGAGTGATCATCAGAGCTCACTGTAGAAAGTCATAGTGAAGATGACCTAGTGATGTTTATGTGTATCTGTGCGTGTGCGTTTATGTGGTCTAAGCAGGGAAGAGATCCATAAGCTGAGCACACATGGAAGTCAAAACGACGCCTTTGAGAATGACAATGTAAGATATCTTAATATAAAAATATGAATGCTTTTTATTATGAAAAAACCCCACATTATATAGTCTTAACTATGTTGAGCTTGAGAGCCTTTTAATTTGCGTAAGGGTCTTTACAGTATTTGGTTCACTGGTTCTCCAAAGGAGCTTAAACATTAAAACGTAATGTTTCCCCTCCAGTCGACACTAGATGGCACCAACAGCATGTCTAAAGTCAGTCTGCAGGATGAGCTCATGGTAGGTCTCCTTCTCATCAGGGACGAGGTGTGTTCAGAATGGGCTGCATGTGTGATGAGATGTACGGTACAATAAACATTCACTTCTCTTGTCTTAGAAGTTTGATGGGAAAGCTCAAGACCCAGGTAAGGACTGTACTTAAGTAACCTGCTTAATAATGTACATGACTTATTCCAGTTATTGTTTCTTCGCTCGAGGTCTCTAGAAGCGGTACCTATAAACTTTCTTTCTCTACAGTTTCTGGACGAAATTACCTGTTCAACTCATCCACTGGTGAGCGCCGCTGGCTGTAGACTCGATGCCGATGATCTGTAGTCTCTCTTGTTGTCATGATGTGCAGATACGTCTCTCTTTGTTGTCATGATGTGCAGATACCGAGTTATAGGTAGCTCTCATCAAGAGTTGGAAAATGACAACACTGGCAGCCTGGAGCAATTGTTAATTTCCTTATCATGATTTTATGATGTAAATGATTCATATCACAAGAAACTCTACAATAGTCTGATTTGATAAATGATGGTGGTTGAGACTTCCACAAGGTTTTTCTACATAATGTCAGACCATGGTGAACTTGAGTAATATGTCAGATTAAACTCTATAACATTATTTTTATATAGTTGATTAGATGCAAATTATGTGCAGGTTTAGTTGAAATTTTCCTAAAAGACTAACCGTCTCCAAAACTGCTTGGTTTATAACGTTTTCATTATACTATCTTGCGTGTCGTGTGTTTAGCTTGAACAGTTTTTGTACATGGTTAGAATTAAGTAAAAAAGGTATTTGTAAAGCAGACAATGAAATAAACACAAAACATGAAACAATGGTCAGGTGATCTCTACTTTTATTTAAATTAAATCATCATATAGGACTTTAAAGCATTTAATATTTACCAAAAACGTTTTTCTCAATTAGATTTTTGTCTCTCATAATGTATCAATGCATTCTTAGACAGTATGAAGAAAACAGAAGGAAGATGGAGGCGCACGGTAGGCCAGACGGTGCTGATGAAAGCATATCTAGGAATTTGTTGTAAACTGAAGTGAAGGCACAAACATATTGCAAAAGACATGGAAATTGGTACTATAAAAAAACAGAATGTTAGATACATACATACTTTAAATATCAGTTTTGCAATTTTTCCCCTGCTTGTGAAGCTTTTTTTATTTTATTTTTTATTTTATTTATTTTTATGATTTTTCTAAAAGGAATGTTAAGATATTTTTGTGCAGATTATTGAGCTAATATATTTGCCATGTTGAGACATGCAGGACAGTATGTGGTTTGGCTATGAATGAAGAACACATGTAAACGTTATAAAAAAGCACTTTCCTTTTTAGATCATATTCTATGTCCATGCCTGTGCCTCGCTTTTTGCCATTAAAAGTTTAATAGAATCTGCACATCAGATTTTCTAAAAGTAAAATGAATGCATTTATATAAAAACATTTCCTTTGCTTCCTCTAATAATTGAAATGGACGAAGTAAAAGTAGAACAACAAAAACACAATAAATGATTTGTGGTCATAGCCCAGAGTTATCAATACGAGCAACTGGATCGGCAATCGTTACAATTCTGCTTGGCTCGCCGAGTTCAGTCTCTTAGGTGTCTTTATCAAAAGCAGATCAAAGCAGAAATCATGGTTTGCCAGTGCTGTCGTTCAAGACGTGTGTATTCCCTGTCCTTCTGGTCATCAGAACTGTTCAAGTCATCTGAAAGGACACACACACACACACATACACACAAACAGATTTAATGCACCAGAGGCTCCTATGTCACATTCAAAACTACACATATTCATGTCCAGACGTGTGTGACTGTGCCTCTCTCTCTCACCTAGCGTCTCTCTCTCTTCGCACTAGAAGAGACCGCAGTCCTTCAGGTTGTTCTTGATGATGACGTCGGTGACGGCGTCGAAGACAAACTGCACGTTCTTGGTGTCGGTGGCGCAGGTGAAGTGGGTGTAGATCTCCTTGGTGTCCTTCTTCTTGTTCAGGTCCTCGAACTTGGTCTGGATGTAGGCCTGGGCCTCCTCATTCTTGTTAGGACCTGTGTATCATGAGTAAAGATAGTCATGAGAAAGAACGACAATAAAGATTCTGTTCCGTCGTATTTACTGTAATACACGTGCATTAGTCTTAGAGTTGATTGTGTGATGGTGATGTTAAAGTGTCTCTTACCAGTGTACTCTGGGAAGCAGATGGTCAGGGGGCTGTGGGCGATCTTCTCCTCAAACAGGTCCTTCTTGTTGAGGAACAGGATGATGGAGGTTTCGGTGAACCACTTGTTGTTGCAGATGGAGTCGAACAGCTTCATGCTCTCGTGCATGCGGTTCTGAAAAGACAGGAGATGAGAGGACAGGAATTAGGAGAAATAAAAGAGAATTAAAGGGAGAGAGAAGGAGGTAGAGAGGAAATGAGAGGAGCGAGAGACGAAAGAGATTTCATTTGAGATGATCCTGAGGGAACACTGCGAAACTGAGACAATTTCCTTCTGAAATGAAAAAGATGTAAAGCATTGCAATACAGTGGCTATTAAGCAGCTGATGCTCTACAAGACTCTTCTCAAGGATAGATACTGACCATCTCCTCGTCCTCAGCCAGCACTAAGTCGTAGGCACTCATGGCCACACAGAAGATGATGGCTGTCACTCCCTCGAAGCAGTGGATCCACTTCTTCCTCTCCGAGCGCTGGCCACCCACATCAAACATCCTGCAGGGAGGGACACACACAAACAGTCAGGCTCACTCCTGTCGCTGCGTGGTTTGAGGGATTAAAACAATAACTGCTTCGGAGAGGTTTATTATCCGGACTGAGACGGAAAGGATTGTGTGGCGGCGTCAGTATTGAGATCAGTAAGGCCCCTTGTGGCTGCGCAGACCTTGTCATTTCCCTGGCATTTGTTGGCATTTTGGTACAGTGCCGTTGCCGGGGCGACAGCGGGCCTGCAGACAGACAGGGCTGAGTCGTGTTGTTGATTCTGTGCCCATATAACTTATTCATGAGACCACGGCAGACTGGCACGTGGGTGAAAGGAAAGAGGATGCCAGTCAAGCAGGCAGTGCCAGCCTAAGCTTTTGCCCAACTGAGATACATTACACAAGATCACTTGAGAGTGAGAAGGAGAACATGTAAGAGGGAGATATTTAGTTTTGACACCACAAAAAAGTGTTTTGACACCACATCACACTGATAAAAGGACAGGTTGTCAAAAGTCTTGTGTCTCTCCATCATGTGGTCTCTCCATCATGAGCTCCGGTTCATGTTTGGATCAAGTCACAATAAGGAGCAGAAATACTGAGGTTTGGCTGGCCGGGTAGAGCTTGTTACAGCACTACATACAGTACTGCACTGTAGAACCGCTGTAGAAACACCGCTGTAGAAACACTGTAATGACTGTGGGGCTAACCTCAACTATAATAACCCTCACTGTAACCTGATTCCATCACTACAGCAAAACAATGATGAGCTGCATGGAAACTGTTTGTGTGGGGATTTTGGTACCGAGTGCATGTGCACATACCAATGTGCTCCCTCACACTCACACACACATAAATGCATGCACACACACAAACTCATATATACACTGACAAAGCTTTCACACCTATAGATTCAGAGGCGCTTTGGAAAAAGTAATGAACGTTCCTACTGTTCCATTTGATGTCTGATTGCAGGGGAATTCCATTAAAACTCCACAGTAGTCTGTACTTAAAGCCTCCATTCACTTACCTGGTGAGTTCTGGTGCCCCGGGGTGACAATATGTAAAGAAGATACGGTCACATTTAAAAAGCTCTACTTGTCTCTCCCACAAGTTCACAATTTAACCGCACCGCATCATATGGTACATCTTGTCTGCGTCGACTAACAGCCAGATGCACACACCTACACTCGATGGAAATAGGATCAATGCCGAGAAGCACACTGTGCCATTCAGCTGGAAGTTGTCAGTCAAAGCCCCCTGCAAAAGCAAGAGCCTGCGAGGAGTGAGTAGACTTGTGGTATCGTAAAGAGAGCCGTGACTCCAGGGGAGACAGAGGTGTCCTTTGTGTTTGGCCGATGGTGCGAGGGACGGCTTCACAATGGAGCTCAGCAGAGAGCTCTCAGCTCCGTGTGCTGCATCCAACCTCTGGTTTTAACTACAGGAGCACCATCCACCATCTTTAGAGAGGGAAAACACACCGCAACAAACCTATGTCTCTCTCTCACCCTCTCGCTGTCTCTCTCTCTCTGCTGGAAATGGAGGAGGCTGCTGAAGACTAAAGCGGTTGTGTTTTTACAAAGGATCCTTTCAAATATTCACAGACTCCCAGAAGAACACGCGCATGTACAGATCGATATTTGTTCATTGTTTAAGAAGCAGGTGGTTGTCTCACTTGAAGTGCAGGTCTTTGAAGGTGAAGTGTGTCTCCACGATGCCGGTGGTCTTGACTCGGGTCCGCAGCACGTCCTGCTGTGTTGGGATGTAGTCAGCTTTGGCTATCCTTTCCAGGTCGTTTAGGTAGCTGAAAGACAAGGTGGACACACACACACACACGTGTTAGACAAACCGGAAAGAACCAGAGGTTGAGGTACTAGAAGCAGCATTCATGCTGACCTTAAGGAAAAAAGAGGGCCTCCCCCTTTACTTACTACATGGTGACAATGCATTTTCCTTGTAATATTTTTAACATGCTGAACACCTCTACACGTACACACAAACATAACTTTTCTCTAGACAGTTTCCATTAGATCTCAGGAAGAGGAGAAAAAACCCTTTATTGTATTACTCAGTGAGGTGAAGCCCAGACAGCCAGGGCACTTTGCCCAATCCAATAGTCAGTCATTACCGTCAGACTTCTCTTGTGTTTCTCAAAGAGGGCAGAGAGGCCATTGGCTGTCAGGTCTTTATTCATAGAAATGCTATTTGTTTTTAGGCGACATCACATCTGTTTAGCAGCTGTCTGTGGAGCTATTTGAATATAGAGGACACCTCCTGGTCCTTATTGGGTGATTGACAACCTAATTAGGAAGTAGGGGGGAAACAGGGGAGCAGGGGGAGCAACATCATGATGTGGCGTTTAATGTTACTTATAGGAAGTGAAATAAATCAATGGAAAACACTATATTGAGCTTGTATTTTGTTAGTGTTTGGTGCTGTCAGAAAGCTACGAATTTACCTGCTGAGTTTTCGTCACTTTTACCTAATTTAAACAATTTTTTTAATTTGTTTATTCTCTCTTACCTTTGTCTCTCTCTAAACTAAGTAACCTAGATCTGCAGCGAAATAAAGATTGTATTTTTTTATTACCATACATAATATTATTGTTATTATCAGCATAGGGTGTGGTACTATACCAACGTAATCTCACAGCACACTGTTAGTAGTGATGGTGTGGGCCATAATCCCTGCCTAACCCCAGTCTGAGCAGATGTAAAGCCTTGTCCCCACAGCTTCATCCTAACATGCATCAGACTGCAGAGGGATGGCTGAAGAACTGCCTATGAGCTCTGGACCTTTTCTAATAACAGTCGTATTGTACACCACAGCTGCTCTTCACAAGAGCCCAGCAGAGCAAGGGGGATTAGAAATTATGATTAGACTGTAATGTAATAAAAAAAACAATGGAACTCCTGCTGGTATTAATATTTAGCAGACTGCAAGGCAATCATTTGTGAAACACCATAATGTAGAGTTTTTATGACACACTGTAACAGTGACAATCTCACGGTGGCAGTAAGGTTTAATATACTTTGTGCGTGTAAAACACAGAACACTTTGAGTAAGATATGTAGGACCCTGAGAAGAAGCAAACATGCCGATTAGACAATGAAAACAAGACAAAGTGTTTACTGAGGTTTTAGAATATGACATCTATCCCTGTGAAAATACATCCAATGAAACACTTATTTTTTTACCAACAAGCACATAATGTCTTAAGTTGTTTCACAATGTCTGGTGTATCTCTTTTCTAAACAGGCATTTCCTCCAAACAAACAAGCTCCTTCTTACGGTAAACAACAAAAGCGCTTCTTCCTGACTTTGAAGTGGATTGATTCTATTTATTACAACAACTAGGGCTCCTCTCATCCAAAGATTGATTCGAGGTAAATACGCTGTTGCAAAATTCCTAGAAGTTCAGACACTAGCTCACCCCTATTTGAAAAGCAATTGCTTTCTCTACGGAGTGATGAGGCACCGCGCATGCCTGTTTGATCTCTTAATCCCCTTAAGATATCGATGGGAGGAGGGTGGCTAGGTGCTTAAAACAACCATATAGATTTCAGTGGGCTATGAAGCCATCAGAGTCTGTGAATCTCCCCTGTGCTGCATTGTAAAACAGCAGGTCTGAACCCCCAAGAGGCTGTGTCTAACTGCATGTAGACTGATGTCCGTTAACCCTGTGTGCCTCAAAAGGTGCTGCACTCCACAAAGTACCAAAGTCTACAAATGCATAATGCGTAATTCATATATATTGGACACTACTTTATATCACTCAATTTAATTTAACTACGTAGTACAGTTTTGTTTGTTGATTTGCTTCCTTATAGATATGAACAACAAAGACTGCAATGGCACTAACATCATAAACATAGATAGGTGCAGTTTAAGATTGTTTTACTTGCTTGCCAACAGATATGGATGGTAACAACCACCATGACAGTCGGACCACATGGACAAGTACGAGAAAACAAGGATGACAGAGAAAACAAGCAGAACCCAGAGGGCGGAGTGCAGACAGAGGGAGCACAGCGTGACAGCACAGACGGGCACTTACTAGGCAGCCGAGTCGTTGAGCTGATACTCGCGTGCGCGGGTGAAGCAGCCCTGCACACCTCCGTCGGCCCAGAGCCTGTGGATGATGTTGGACAGGTCCTCTGGTAGGATGCCCTGCTCCTCCGCAGCCGCCGACAGGGCAAACAGCTGGCGGGCGTCGTCCTGGGAACGTACACATGTACACACGTTAGGTTAGTGAACCCTCTGGAAGCGAACGGATCAATAACTAGGCAGTGCTGACATTCAGACATGTGAGCCTTTGTCCTTCAGACAATAACTTCACCTTTTAACATGGTCATGTATCATGCCTTTTTTATTTGACAGTGGCTGCCCTAGAGTGGTGTAACTATCCTCTCTCATACCACACCCTTGAGAGAGAAAGAGAGAGAGAGAGAGACAGACAGCGTGTGTTTAGTGTATAAATCATAGGATTTATGTAGGGTACTCGTGTTTCCGAGTGCCCAGTGGTGAAGGAGGGCCCTTCTCCAGAGCAGGACAGGGGGGCAGGATGACTCAGGGGTAATTACCCAGCCTGCTCCCTGGCATCATCCCAGAAGATAAGAGTGACACACAGGAGCCTGGCTTTTCCTGACGAGCGTGCGCACTTACACACACACACACACACACACATGGTTTCAAACACCTCCGCATACATATCTTCCACACGCCAACGACTGGCTAACATGTAGTAATTAGGTGAACGGCACATCTACCTTCTAGATGCTGATTTACTTGAGGTCCTCCCTCCCTAAAGACTACTCTACTCTATGTGGGTACAGAAAGGGAGAGGGGGTGAATGAAAGGAGATATGGATAAAATGCCCCAAAAAATCATATTGACACCTTGTTATCCCAAGGGCTTTCAGAAGTGGGAATTGAAAGACACTTATCAAAGACTCTATCTTTTTCTTTGGTCTCCTGTCAGTCAGACTTGGGAGTTTACCAGCTCATAACTTGAGCAAATTGAGACCATTCCAGTTAGTTCTAAAGTGTATCTAACCAGACAGTGAATGCAATCAGTTCAACAACAGAGCTTAGCAACAGCTACAGGTAACACAGCCAGAAACGTCCATGTGGATGACAACATTTCCCAGGCAAACTGTAAGTACCAGGTACTGACATTGAGGACAACTACGTAAAGCATGACCTTGAAGTTACAGCCATTATTCCATAACCCCCAGAGCCCATGGTAGGAGAGTGCAGCATATGTTCCAGTGTACAGAATGATCCTCTAAATGAACAGTATTTCTTAAGTTAGGTAATTACAGTAAATGAGTTATGTATGTACCAGTGGTGGACGGTGCAAGCGTACTGTGTGTCAACGTACGTGTCTGTGTATACATGTGCACACAGTGTGCACGGCTTTTGTGTAAATAAGAGCTTAAGCGGTACATCAGTACATTTGTAAACATACTACCGGTAGTGTTCAAATTCTTTCCACTAATTGCATGTTTAAACAACACCTATTCATCTTTCTCTTTCTAACTCTCTCTTCTCAGACTGCAGCTCGGTCGAATGTTGACTTCTGAAACATTGTTGTATGTTGATAGCATCCCCCTCTGGCTATGTGAGAAATGTGTCTATTTGATTTAAATCTGCGAACAAGGCTATTTGAAGCTCTCTCAGGGCCATCTGGGTTGCGGGGGAAGATGTGGTTGAAATAGCACATTATTCACGACCCAGTGCCTGACCTGCAGATAAGCTGCCTCTCACATCCACCTCGAATAAACCCTTCTTTAGAAAAAACACACCAGACACACACAAGAGACACACTGGTCACCGACTGTGTGTCTTGAGCAACCTTGTGAGTTCCCAGACGGGCCTAGAATTAATAAAATATTATGAGTTATTTATTGTGTGTCATACCTTCCAAATGCATTAAAGAGCTCTTTATGCTGCCAGAGAGAGAGAGAATGGAGGACATACAGTCACCCCATGTGTAAGAACGTGTGGAGATATAAGTTGAACTGTATCACTGTATCAGCTGTGAAGCCGTCCTTCCAACAGCAAACACAGTGGGCACCTCCACACCATGTTGGCCTTCTAAGAGCCTGAGAAGAGCACTTGTCACTGTCACATTGTTGCAATCTGAGAGGAAGGAACACTCCAGCTCCAGAACCTCATGTCATCCAAGACTAGAAGTGGTTGAGAGTAGTGTGGAGAAAGAGAGACAAGCAGATTGGAGGTGAGTCTATTGTCAGAAGAGTGAGTTGAGGTTGAAAGACTCATTTCCCCATGGAGCAGTGTAATAGAAAATTACTATTCTTTAAGATGTCTATAATATTCTTTGTCCTCGAAAAATTCTTGCTGAGATTTTAACTTCTGTAAAGCTAGAATAACCTTTTGGCCTAGACAATGTTGCTGAAGTTTCCGCCTGCTGACCAAACGTCTAACACATTTGACTGTTTGCCCCTGGTTGTTTTGCCCATACTCCAGGGATTCATAAACACAAGTTATTTTTTCTTGTCTCAAGCTATGTTTTTAATATTGAGCGTCTGTATTAAGGTCTGCAACCTTTCTTGTTTATTGTGGAGTTCCTCTTTTGATAGACATGAACTATTGAACTAATTATGAAACTGTCTGGATGGAACTACTGTTTAAAAAAATGCTCAGATCATAACATTTTCAGAGAGCCCTTCTATTACAGACATCATTTTGGTACTGTTTTAGAACTGCTCCTCCTTGCTGCAAGAATAAACAGATTCTTCGACCAATTCTTCTGACCTCAGACTTTTAATGATAAAATTCCACCACAGCAGTATTGTGTGAACTGACTGTGCCGTGGTGTGCTATGTGTAGGAGCAGTAACAGCCTTGTGAAGTCACCAGAAGTCACTCCAGGTATACACCTGACTCTTACAGTGTGTCTGCGTGGAACTTACTGCTCTGGCAGCATCCTCATAGTCCACCTTCAGGTTTGCCATTGCTTTAATGATGGCCATGATGGACTGGACGGTGTTGCTGTAGACCACAGCTCTGTACTGCTTACACTCCTCTTCTGAGTAGCCATCCTCATGGATAATTCTGAGAGAGAGAGACAGAGAGAGAGAGAGACATAGAGAGAGACAGAGAGAGAGAGGGGGGGACTGGGATCAATAAAATGTACACACACAGGTTTATATTACTATCCTAGTGAGGATGAACAATTCACTCCCATCCAAAATCGTGTCATCCCTCACCTCTAACCCTAAACTTAACCCTTATTGTAATTCTACCTGACCAATTCTAAGACATCAACTAGCACTAGAAGTTGTTGGGCTCAATTATATCTTATTGGGACTTCTGGTCCTCACAAGGGGAGTTAAACAAGACCACACTCACACACATAAATACTGTCAACAGTGACATGCTAAAATGATCACAAGATAAAACATCTGGCACCATAATCAATTTTCAGTCCTAGTTTGATCACTTCAAATCTCAGCTGTCCATCATTTGTCAAATAAAACCTTGATATACAGTACTTTGGAATACAGGAAAGGGAATATCAATCACTGTCATCAGACAACCAACACAGAGATACACCACCCAACTACCCCCCACCCCCCAGACACCAGCACAGAGCTTAGACAAATGGAAAGGGGCCACTTCAAGAGAGAGAGGGACACAGAGAGAGAGAGAGAAAGGGAGGGAGAGAGAGAGGGAGAGAGAGAGAGAGAGAGGGAGAGAGGGAGAGAGAGAGAGAGAGAGAGAGATGGGAGCTAGAGTCGAGAGAGATAGCTCTCGAGCTCGATAGCTACGATGATAGCTATCTGAGAGAGAGGGGTGATAGTATTGTCAGAAGCCAAAAAGGCAAAGCCTGTGTATCCAGGATACCGGTTTGTTAAGTGAACATTCTGAATCTAACCTCTTTTGAATGCAGGCAATGCTTCTAGCATGGAAGCATAGGACTCAATGAATTTGTTGTGGAGATGCTCTTTTTCATGTCTCAATAAAAGACAATTTACCAAATCTAATCTGAGAACAAGCGGGAAATGGAGATTGGATATGGGCCACTCAAACCAGTTTAAAACCGAGTTTAAAATATGTCACAAAAATAGAAAAAGCCATAATAACAAATGTTTTGATGCTTTTCAAATACCACAAATCACAGAGAAGAAATGTATCAAATCTATATTTTAAACTTTCATTTATTTTCATTGTCTGTGATTTAAGCTCCTACAGCTATCTTTACAAATGGCAATTAAGTATATAGTAATGTAAAAAGGAGATGAGGCAATAAGAGCTAATCAGTGCTATTCAGATGAAGCAGGTAGAGTGTGGGACCTCGTTGTGTCAGATTGAAGTGATTGTGTGGGTGATGAAAAGGGATTAAAAGCATGGCACACTCCAGGAATGCAGAGCAATATTTCACCTCTTGGTGAAGTGTGTGCTCATGATGTCTATAATAGACTCCTATTTGTGTTTGTGTGGTTGAGGGTGTGTGTGTGTGTGCATGGTTCATTGTACTATTGTATATAGTAGCTTTTACAAACCAACACACAGCTTCGCTACCCGAGTCCAAAAAACCATTTGGATGATGTAATGGAATCGCTCATCTGAATCATATCCTAGTTGGTTTTCTCCTCTATAAAGGCATTGATCTCAGAGACGTACAGTGGCATTGACTTCATGAGAGCGACCTATTTTCCACACTATGGTCGCCCAAAGGGTTCCAAACAGATACCCTGTTGGTGTGTGTGTGTTTTTCCGTGTGTTTTGTTGACAATCAGGAGTATCAGCTAGCGAGGAGATAACATTAATCATGGTATGAAAACACGCCTCCACACATTATCAGCTGTTGCAGGAAAGAAGAAGCAGCTGGCTGCACTGTCAGTGAGCAAGAGTGGGTGTGTGCGTGCGTGCGTGCGGGCATGCATATGAATGCATGCGTGTGTGTGAGCACTTTATGGGCACGTGTGCCTGATCCTTTGGGTAAAACTGTGAAAACCCTATCCAGTCTCTACCCCAAACAAACAATATATGTGAAACGTACAGACCCCTACATACATCAACCCCAGACCAGTAAAGGACCTATGGACCACGTTAAGTGGTGCCTCTATATGAGAGGAACACATCTGACAGTGCTGGCACAGCGTTCCAGGAGCCAGACCACAGGATGACATCACAGCCTGGCTGTCCCTTCCTCAGACCTGGCAGGAACACTGGGGCAACAATGGGAGGGGGGGGTTACTCACTTCATCTGCTTCACAATGGTACTCTTCCCTGACTCCCCGGCACCTGCAGGACAGAAGAACAAAAACAGGCACAGGTTAAAAATATGCTCCAGTCTGTGGTGGAGGGGGGAGATGTAAACAGGCTCTGCCTCGGCTCCCATCTGGAGTCTGGACTGCTGACTGTTCTCCCTCCTCCTCTTTCCCTCTGTCACCCTTTCCTCCCTCCCTCCTTCTCATGGCCTCAGTGCCATAAAGAGCCCTTCCTTCCTCTCCCTCTGTGTCTTTCTGTTCCTCTCTCTCTCTCTCACGCGCTCTCTCTCTCTCTCTCTCTCTCTCTCTCTCTCTCTCTCTCTCTCTCTCTCGTTCTCCTTCTGTTCCCTCTCTAGGTCCTTTCCTCTTAATTACATTGCGACACATTAGTGTCCATCTGTGGTATGCATATATACACTGTAGAATATGGATGCCTGAAAGCCTCCTCCCTATTAGTGTGGCCAGTGTGTCACTCACTCAGTGTTTCATGGATTTTCCAATATCTCCATACCTCAGTGCAGCACATCTGCACTCACACACACACACACACTCACATACACTCTCCTGTGAAACAAGGCTGTTTATCATCATTAGAGTTTTAATGAAAATGTCTGAAAGCTTTCACAAACAGGATATGGGATTTTCTTATCCTGACGTGTTTATTTTGACAGACTCAAGGCAGGGAAACAGAACTCATCTTCTACTGTGACCCAGTGCACTGCGGGACTCACACACACACACACACACACACAGGCATGTAAGCATAAGTAGACACACACATGCACACTCTTGCTCAGGGACTGTGACACAAAGGGTAGAGATAGAGAGACGCGGCCATTCCATAACCGCAGGGGGAGAGAGAGCAGAGAGACATTTTACTGGCAGCTGTCAACTCCTGAGCCTTTTATGCTGAATGGATCCTGACTGTGTGTGGATAGTTCTGGCAAGTACATGTCAAAACTTCAAGACATTCAGAGAGAGTTCATCTAGTCCCTATTGTATGCTGATGGCTCTGAGGCACATGGAGGTGTGCTTGGGCGATTGTAAATAACATGAAGTGAAGAGAGGAAATGTAGCAGAACTGGAACACCCCCACCCCACTGGAACACCCCCACCCCACCGCCTTACCCTCACAGAGCTGAAAGGAAGACACGTTCTACACTAACGTTCCCATTCTAATGAATATCTCTTCCTCTCTTAGCACCCACCAGTTAGCACCCCCTGCTGTGTAGCCCTGGCTCAGCTGGCAGCCCTACAGGCCACGGGAGATGTGAAGCACAGAAGACAGATTGTATCCACGTTTTCTTTCTCACTTTTGAGACTTGGACACTGCTCATAATGACAAACGTATACAGCCACACTATGTGTGTGCATGTGTGCCTCTGTGTATCTGTGTGTATGAAGAGAGAATGCGTATGTGTGTTCGATGGCTCGTATTTGCGTTTGTTTTGTGCATTGCAATATAGGCCTACTTTCTCACTGAGACTAGCACAGATGCACAGAGATGCATGCTAACTCCCTGTTAAGACTGGGAGAGTCTCACAGCGGGCCATGCATGAGGAACCACATGACACCACATCATGATAGTGATGACCCACAGAAGACCACTACTCTCATAGAGGGGAGCACAGGGAGGATGTGGGCCTAGTTGCTAGGCAGCCCATCTGCGTTCTAACCCATGGAGGCACTTGTTGAACATTGTTTTGGTTTGGGTGCCATATTCCTTTGAAATTGGTTACAGGGGAAGGGGGGGGGGATTAAATTGTTTTCTTGTTGAACATGACTTCCAGCAGAGCCCAGAGAGTGAAATAGCTTGACAAATCCTTGCTATGGTGTGTATTCAGACCCAGTTACAAATACACTCCTAGTGAACTAGAGAGTTCATAAGGCTGTTAGCAGAGAGGTGTGATGTGACCAGCCCCAACATTGCCCCCTTTCTCCACTCACACTCCAGAATACCCCATACTCGGGGTCTGACCGTAAATGTCTCTCAGTTCTTGTCTCTCTATCTCTCACCCTGTCTCTCTATCTTGGAGTACTGTACTGTATTTGTCTCTCTTTATCTCCCCATGTCTCTGTCTGTCTAAATACTGTGTCCGACTCTCCCTCCCTCCAGTTGAGAGTAGTAAACAAGGTCTGTGGCATTAGTCCAGTCATGAGTCATGGTGGACCAGCAGGGTGGATCTAAGAGGCTTCAAGGAGGTCAGTACTGTTTAAGCAACAGTAGAGTTTATTTTTTATGTCAACACACACATATACATACGCTTGTCTCATATACAAAACTAGCCCCTGAATAAAATAGGAGCTTGTGTGTACAAGATTTATAGCTTCCTATATTGAAATTTTAACATTTTACACTTAACCGAGAGATGTGAAGGGCCTTTTGGCAGCTGTAAAAAGCTAAAAGTGCCCGAGGGCAGTATTGTCCAATAAAACAATCAGAATGTACATCTTTTTTATTCAGATTGAATTCTGAATTCTGAGTCATCCCAGAAATGTATGTTTGTGTCGAAACCCAGGTGCATGTTGCCTTTAAGGAATTCAGTCAGTTTCATGTACAGAAGAGTCCAGTTTAATGTGTTTCAGATCATGCAGTGTACTGTACTCCTCACTGGCCTTCCCAATGTGTTTCAGATCATGCAGTGTACTGTACTCCTCACTGGCCTTCCCAATGTGTTTCAGATCATGCAGTGTACTGTACTCCTCACTGGCCTTCCCAATGTGTTTCAGATCATGCAGTGTACTGTACTCCTCACTGGCCTTCCCAATGTGTTTCAGATCATGCAGTGTACTGTACTCCTCACTGGCCTTCCCAATGTGTTTCAGATCATGCAGTGTACTGTACTCCTCACTGGCCTTCCCAATGTGTTTCAGATCATGCAGTGTACTGTACTCCTCACTGGCCTTCCCAATGTGTTTCAGATCATGCAGTGTACTGTACTCCTCACTGGCCTTCCCAATGTGGGCCGTGTGCTCTGGTACCACCCTAGACTGCTACTCTGCCATAAGCTGCATCAATTATGCAACCTCAATAACCACCACCCAGCACACACGCACACACACACACACACACACACAACGGTACAGTGCAGTACAACCCCCGGCTGCACTTGAGAGCTTCAATATTTAATACTTGCCAGCCTGCAGTGAGGAGGAAACATGACGTTAGCTATTTGTATGAAAGAAACACACACATACTGAAGCAAAAAAACTTCCACAGACGCACCCACAGCTGTGCCTTTGTTAATGCACATTTACTTGTAACGAAGAGGAGAAAAAGAAGACCTGAAGGTATAAGTGTACTCTGCTACTGCAGCAGCTGGAGGCCTGGCCCAGCTCAGTCAGGTCTAGTCCAGTTTAGCGTAGCCAAGCCTTGCCCAATGCTATCCGTACCACCCCTGCCCCAGTCAGCCTAGCACAGTCGGCCCATCCTAGACCTGCTTAGCCCGGTCAGATAGCCTGGAGGCTCACTCAGCTAACAGCCCAAATCCCATTACAAAAACTCTCTTTCAACCTAATAGGAGAAGAGACAAGTGTGTTTCAGCTTTCTTGCACAGAATACTTTGAATACAGCCAGCGATGTACAGATCACTGAGCATGAAGAGACGCTGTTCTCAGAGAAACGGGTCAGGGGACTGCGCGCAGTGCGTGCGCACATGTGTGTGTGTGTGTGAATATGGCAGAGAGAGCAAGAGAGTGTTTGGCCATGCAGAGACTCCTCCAGTAGCAGGGGTGCAGAGTATGCCATGGTCGTGCCAGTGCCTGATCTCTCCAGGCAGGTGAGTTGATCCTGTGTCTGATATTACACAGATGCTGGCAGATCTGTCTCACCAACACACCTGCCCCTGGACTGGGGATAGCAATGAGCTGCTGCCATATATATGCAAACTATACACACACACAAATACACACATGCAATTCAACTCATATATACACCCCCTCCCCCCTCCAACACACTCAGACTTATTAGCAAACATAAAGATATTCTAATGACTGTCTTTTCCTTCACACTTTACAGAGATAAACACTGTAAGACTGATTGAACTTCAACCCCGTAGCTAAATGATGTGACTGTGCCTCACGCTAAGTCAGTTACACAGAGCTAGAAGACAGAGAAAGATACCAATTAGAAAGAGGGTGAAGTGATGAGAAATAATCCTTGTGTATTCAGCAGAGACAGCGTGATCACACTAGACTTGCACAGACCAAGAGGTTCCCATATTATGCAGGGAAATAAATACTGCCCCGAACCTGGCAACCAGGCACCTAGCAACCAGGCTACGGAGGATGACTGTGGTCACATCCTTTGACTCGGGCCAAGCAAGGGAGGGAGGGGCCTTTTCTATATCCAGAGAAAAGAAGAGAAAGACGAGAAAAGAGAGAAAAGCCAGGTCAGCTCCTCAAGTCCATTTGAATGAGATTAGCGGGCATCTGCATCCCTGTCACGTCACCTCTCCCTCATTGATCTAACACACAGGAGGGGCCGAGGGGGGAAGGGGGTTCAGCAATTCAATTAAGTGTGAGAATGTGTGCGTGTGTGTGTGTGTGTGTGTGTGTGTGTGTGTGGGTAGATTGTTCATTACTGTGTGCATGTGTCTGCGTGCATGAATGTGTGCGTGTGTGTATGTGCGTCGGGGAAGCAGAGAAGGACTTTGTAAATCTCCCCACCAGGACCCAGGAAATTGCCTCATTATCAATGGACCTCGGTGTGATTGGCAGAGACGCAGAACCAACATGGAGGCCGTGCCAGGGTGAGTCTGCATGTGCCAGGAGGCCCACTGGAGTAATGGGCACCAGCTGCAGAAGCCCAGAGTCTGGGCCAGCTCTACCCATGGGGGAGGAGGACAACACTGCACGAGGGTGGCATGAATAACATCACCACACATGCCAGGTAGTCTGCTTGGATGACAGTCCAAAAGACTTGACATTCACAAAGTATTAGAAGCCAGTTTGTGAGCGAGAGGTCTAAAGACACACACACACACACACACACACAAACACACACACACACTCGGAGCCACAGGAGGCTGGGCCCACTGGGACCCAGACAGACACACCAGTTTTGCCTTCCAACAGGTTTCCCATGATCACAGACAACAGCGCTAACAGCACTAATGGCAAAACCTATGGAGGATACATCAATAACCCTGCATGGAGCTGGAAATTAAAAGCATCTCTGGGTTGTTGACCCAGGGGAGAGAGAAGCACATGTATTAATTCAACTGTTAGCAGGGTGTGTAGGGAGAGACTAGATAAGTAGTGCCCTCATTACTGTACTAACATGGGACTCATTGATTTAGTACCTCATTAAACTCTAAGGAGCCGGCTCTACTTTGTTTGTGTGTGTGTGTGTGTGTGTGTGTGTGTGTGTGTGTGTGTGTGTGTGTGTGTGTGTGTGTGTGTGTGTGTGTGTGTGCGAGCCTGCAGGGATCCCAGGAGGATCGATGAAAGCTGATTTACTTTGTGGAGGAGTAGAAGCTAACTTGAGCTAACAGGAGTAGAAATGTGTGTGACAAAAACACAGTGACACAGAGGCACTCACTGCAGAGGCAGAACGTGGTGACTGGCTGGCAGCTAGGTCCCTAGAGGAGATGAGGAGTAATTACAGAGGCTTTTTTCCAATCCGTGATGCACTGGTGAGACCCATTCTCAGACCTCCTCTCTGATTATCATCAGCTAACTCAAACAAATCACTCCAGGGATGTATGTATGTACGTGGATGTCGATGTGTCCTTCGGAAGTCAGAGACTGCTCACAACGGAAAATGAGAGAGAGAGAGAGTGAGAGAGAGCGAGAGAGAGTGAGAGAGAGAGAGAGAGAGATAGAGAGCAGAGCTATAGAGAGCGAGATAGAGAGAGAGAGTGATAGCTCGAGAGCTAGAGAGTATGACGCGTTAGACGAGCTAGAGAGCTATAGCGACGAGCGAGATTGTGGGGGGGGACGGGACACAAAGGCAGTAGTGTGGGGGCCCTGCTGGCACTAAATACAGGGGCACCACTGTTTACCCTCATTCAGGCCACGGCCTACCCCACCAACACTGCCCCCCACCCTCCCTCGTCCTCAGGCAGCATCAAAGCCCTGCCTCCAGCCCACTCAAGGGAAAGAAGAGGTGGAGGGAAACCAAGGAGTAAAGTAAGTCTTGAAGCTATAGCGTGTCTGTTTATTACTGCTAGACAATGAATTGAGTGTGAACTGACAGACAGCAGAGTGAACAGGGAGCAGCATTGTAGCGAGCGCAAGCTGAAGGCTGCTGCTGCACTGGATACTCTGTGCGTCTGCACAAGCTGCTGTCTTGCAAAGTGCATCACACTAATAACATCATCTGATATTGGCCAAGCTTGTTTGGCAAGCTGAACTCATTTAATTGAATGATGAATAACTCAGGCGAATTACAAGAACAATACTCTGTTTTTGGGAGTTGGTGCTAAGAAGAAGTAAGGCCAGATAAAACAATCATTCACAAGCACGTCATCCAAAAATACAACTGATTCAGCGCTGGCTATTCATTGGAAAGGCAATATTTAGTTAGCATGAGAAATCCTCTGATATCTACTGCCATAACTGTGTGCCTGTCTGTGTGTGTGTGTGTGTGTGTGTGTGTCTGTCTGTCTGTGTCTGTGTGTGTGTGTGTGTGTGTGTGTGTGTGTGTGTGTGTGTGTGTGTGTGTGTGTGTGTGTGTGTGTGTGTGTGTGTGTGTGTGTGTGGTGTGTGTGTGTGTGTGTGTGTGTGTGTGTGTCTGTCTGTCTGTGTGTGTGTCTGTCTGTCTGTGTGTGTGTGTGTGTTTGTGTGTGTGTGTGTGTGTGTGCATGTAATTTTGTGCACATATCTAGGTGATGGAGGGGAGACTGGAAATGGCTCATTGGAAGCTCAGTTATTTTCCATTCCTCTGGGATGTGTAATACTACAAAGAGTAGTGCAGCTCCACTGGGATTGGTCACCACCAGTCTGCAAGCAAGAGCACACACCAACACACATCCACCTAACATACAACTTGAGAACTCTGGTAGACTGAGCCAAACAGGGTTAACAGGAGAAGAGCGAGAAGGAGGAAGCGGAGTGACAGAGGAGAGAGAGGAGTGAAAGAGGGAGGAGAGGGAAGGAGTGAGAGAGAGGAGAGAGAAGGAGAGAAGGAGTGACAGAGAGGAGAGAGAAGCAGTGACAGAGAGAGGAGAGAGAGAGGAGTAACAGAGAAAGGAGAGGAGTGACAGAGAGAGAGAGGAGTGACAGAGAGAGAAGCGTGACGTGAGTGGAGAAGAGAGTGAGAGAGAGTAGAGAGAGAGAGAGAGTGACGAGAGAGAGAGAGAGAGAGAGAGGAGTACGAGAGAGATAGAGCAGTGACAGTGAGTGGAGAAAGAGAGGAGTGAGAGAGAGAGAGAGTGAGAGAGAGAGAGAGAGAGAGAGAGAGAGAGAGAGAGAGAGAGAGAGAGAGAGAAGGTACGAGTAGAGAGAAGCAGTGACAGAGAGTGGAGAGAGAGGAGTAACAGAGAAGACAGAGAAGGAGAATGGAGAAGGAATTACAGAGAAAGAGAGGGAAGGAGAAGAGGGAGAGAACTGGCAAAAGCGCTGAGCTTGCATTAGACCCTGCAGCTGTAATAGTAGTAATAGACCTTTGTGGAAACTCATGCCCAAACCACACACACACAAACGTGCCTATCACATGCACACACATGTACACACACACACACACACACACACACACACACACAAAGCTCTTGTGCAATAGTTTCACAGTCTCACTTCTTCTCTCTGCTCTCTATTCCTCTACCACCCATACTCCCTTGCAGGAGACATGAATCTTCCTAGTTCCTACCCAAGGCGACTGAAGGGGGAAACGAAAGGAGCACCACGGTCCTTCAATGCAGTCATCAGTCACACACGTACATACATAAACACACACACACACACTACCTATACCCATCCGGAGAAGAGACAAAGAGAAGGAGATCTTCTATCATTTGAGAGAGATAGCTACAGCCCCCTGAGCGAATAACAAGTCTGGACAGCACAACAGCAACACTGCTGCTAGACCATGTTGTGTGTGTGTCCGTGTGTCCGTGTGTCCGTGCGTGTGTGTACGAGCGTTCAAAGTGTGTGCGTGAGTATGTGTGCAGGAGTGGGAGAGCAGTGGGCTATAGGAGTTAACTGCTGTTTGACGTTGATCATTTGTCAGTCCCGTTGGATCATAAAAACAGGAAAACAGGAACTAGATCAATAGCACTTCCTCACTGGGTCTGAGAACAGAGTTACCACCCTGGCCCTGGAGTGGATATGGATTGGTCAATGGTGACCATGGATCGCTCTGGGATTGGTCTTTTGTTATCCCCATAACAGCCAGGTAGCCCCTTTTATGACTAAAAGGTTTACATTTACATTTGACATTTTCTTCATTCAGCTTTATCCAAAGACACGTACAGAGGTTAGTTGGGTTGGTGAAAGAGCTCACTAGTTAGAACATTGGACTGCCAGATTAATATGTCACAGGTTCGAATCGCACTCTGTATGTTGCTTCGGATAAAGGTGTACATGCTCGATGAAAACATCATCATTTGTATTATGAGGAAGGAGGCAGCAGGGCAGAGGGTGGAGAAAATGGAGTCATTTCACACACCCAAGCTTTCTGAGCGATAATGTGTTTTGACAGGCTGTCAGGACCCTAGGCACATCACAACCCTCCCTCTTCTTTCTCTCCCACACTCCCTCTCTCTCCTTCTCTCTCTCTCCCTCCCTCCATCTCTTTTCCTCTCTCCCTCCCTCTCCCTCTCTCTCCCTCTGCCCCCTACATGTCAGCCATGTCCTGCTGCTTTAGCCCTCTTCACAGGTTCATGTTAATGCAAGGGCTACATACACCCAACACACACAGGGTCACACACAGTCACAATGTCACATGCAGGAGCTACCTGGCAATGCTGTTAAAGTAATTAGGAGACAGTATATGTTTCTCTAATTAAAGTGGAGGGAGAGAGAGGAAGTAAAGCAGGTACTATCTCTAAAGCCCCGGCCTTCCTGTCTATCAGTGTGTGTGGAGAGGGGAATTCAGGGTCAGAGAGAGCACAGGGGGTAGACAGAGTTTCAAAGCAGACAATAGTGGAGGTCCCACTTTGAGTTTCCTAATTAGATCTCCGGCTTGACTTCTACAAGGCTACATGCCTCAACACATACAGTACAAACGGACTCAACCTGTACTAATGATAGCACACACTGCCCTGGAGACTAGTTTGACAGTAGCTTGAGTTCTTTTATGTTCTGGGAATTAGTCATGAAAGTTGCATTACTATGATCCAGGGGCAGTAGTTGTAGCCTTCCTAATGTAGCTTGCTTTATGTAGTTACTGTACCAAGGCCAGTCCTGTAAGCTTGTGGTAAAATGATTATCTGGACTAGCCATCTCAGGCTCTGGAAAAATGCTGAAACAAACAAACAACTACACTGTGTTCTGAAGGAGTATTGCTACTCAAAAATGAAGACATGTTCTATGATTAACAGTATCAGTCACTATGTACAGTAGCAGACTGGTATAAGTAATATACCATGAGTGCCCTGCTCCAGTAGGGAAACACAGAAGATAGTAGGCCACTAGGCGTGTAAGTCATAACAAAGAGCCCCACAATGATATATCCTGCCTCCGGATTGTTCTGGGTTTGTTAGACCACTACAGCACTCGAAATAGACTTAATACACACAAACATACACACAAAGAAACATTCCACCCAATCAATGATCCCAGCACACATCTCACAGAACAGTAACTGGGGCTTGGCAGAGCCCCAGCATCGCGTGGTGATGGACGTGCTGGTCTACAGTCCTGTAGGAACAACAGTCCGAGGAGACAATGAGATGGAGACCAGAGAGGAAGAGCAAGACACGCTGTGGTCTCCAGAACATTCCAGCTCCCAGAACACAGTGGAGTGTAGTCTATGTTTGAAGATGGGGGGGGAGAGAAAGAATGAAGAGGGAAAGGAGAAGAGAAGAGATAAGGAGAGGAGAAGAAAGAGGATGAGAGGAGGGGATAAAGGTGAAGAGTTCATAAGAGACAGTTAGAGAAAAAGAGGAGAGCTGGAGAGAGTAAGAGAGAGAGTGGACCCGCCTGTGCTGACTAGTGACTGCGGCTGCATCATACGCCAGGGTACAAATGTACAACTGATGCATTAAACATGCCTCCATTAGCAGCCCCCTGCCCCGACCTCCTTGTCACACAGTCTCACATGCGCACACACACACGGATGCACACACACACAAGCGCGGATGCGCGGATGCACACACACACACACACCCCCACACACCCCCCCCCCACACACACACACACACCACACACACCACACCCACACACACACACACACACACACACACACACACAGGTCTGTTGGATCATGGATGAGATGTGACAGGCCAGGACAATCTTGCTGTTTGGAGGACAGACATGTGGGGCTCCCACATGTAGGAGTAGTGCATAGGGGTGGGAACATTTTTCAATTTTTAATCAAATGTCTGTTCAATATATGCTTACATTTGACATTGTTACACAACATTGTTTCTATTTGACTGTGATAGGCAGTTAAGTGTTGAAAAAAAAATCCCACTGCATCTAAACCTTGAAATGCAGTTTAGTAAACTCATTGTTATGAAAAAAAAATATATTCTCCCCACCCCTAGTATGCAGCAGGAACCCAGGAGTCCAGAGTATTTTTAGATCTGGAGGTAAACACAGATAGAAGAGCACCCACAGACCCTGCTGCATCAGGCAGGCTGCCTGGGAGGAATCCACGAGGTAAACGGACACACACATCAAATACAAGTATAGACATGAGACATGATATACACATGCTGCTAGACTCATCTACTCTCATCTACATGGTTTCACTAAGGTGAAAGGTCTCATTTTGTCTAAGTCAATAATACAGATAGCACATAAGGTCACTTAGGGAGAGGAAGAGCAGAGTACACAAACATGACAAGGCCACTAGCGGAGAACAGAGAAGGCTCTCATTGAAATATTCACCACCTTGTTATACTGCAGCTCAGTGTGGATATGATAAACTGGAGGATAAATATATGGATGATCTGAGTTTGTTGTGCTCCAGTTTGAATACAGTAACCTCAGGTGTCCCCAGGAAGTCCCTGCTGCTCACCCTCAGAGTTCATCTAAATACACACGCACACACTCGCGTACACACACGCACGCTAACAAACCTACAGACCCACAAACAAACACAAACAGACACACACACAGCATAACAATTTGCAGACCTGCAAAGGCGGTGTAGGATGATTACTCCAACTGAAAGGCCATCGATCAAAGAGCAGACGAGGTGACCGGGCTGCCTGGCCGCTGTGTTCTTCACAGCTCTGGTATCACAGCCCTTCCTGCCAGGGGAACGACTGCCTTGAAGCCCACTGAGCGGGAAAGGCCAGCCGGCCACACATGAGGTGGTGGCAGTAGACAGAGTCCCCTCTTCATGTGACATTATGACCTGCCTCCCTGACAGGCCTTAAACTCGCACGGTGGAGTCAGCATTGGGGAGCTGAAGGAACGAGGGACGGAGCGCCAGGGACTTTGAAGTCCCTGAAACTACTGAACACGTCAGATCAAGGTCGGTGTTACTGGCCCTGATGGAGTATGTTTCAAACAGCCGTGTGAAGGCGTGCTGAGGTCAGCGTCGCCTCTTCCAACTCGTTAATATAGCTTTGTAGCTTCACATCAGTTGTTTGTAGAGTGATATCAACTTCTCGGTAAGTACATTTTTGCAGATGGAAAATGTCCGTGTTGCAGAACGATAGTTATTGGCTGGCCTGATTGGTATAATGTCTGGATGGAAGCTGTCTTTTCTTTCCAGACTGGAAAGCATGGCAGCCTAAAGGAAGGAACCACAACTCATTCCATGCTTTCCATTGTTATAATGAGAGCATCTACCCACCAGTTCTTAAACACTGACCAATTTACTGGCAGTCAATAACCAGCAAATACAAACTTCAGGCGTCTCTTGATCCTTCTGTGTCTCGTTTGTCCCGTGGTATTGCTGCAGGTGGTATTTTTACCCCTCATCAACTTCTGAGTGAAATTGGGCGTGACATATGCATATTGATACACTGTCTGTGTGTGTATAATACATACAAGCAGAGGTGTGTTCAAACTGAAAAGGAGAATGTTGGAGGTTGTTCTAATGTGAAATAGTGACGTGTTGACAGGCCTGCAGCATCGCTGTATGCTGATTAAACACCCTCCTCCCTGCTTCTCTCTTATGATTTACTGTCAACCTCCTGGTGAAGAACCATAGTGGCAAACCTACCCAAGCCCCAGGTGACGTCACCTGAACTTTGTGAAGACACAGCACTGGTAAACCAAGTCAGTGGTGTTCATGACTATACTTAACATAAAGATCAGACTCACAGCAATATGAAAATAAAGATTTTTTTATTGGCCGTAGTTGTTCAGTTAGGAAGAAGAGAGACTTGGTCAAATTGGAAACCAACTAGGAGCAAAGTCCTGTCAGTCCACTCTACAGATCCAGAGAGCCACTGCATGCAGGAGAAGGCCGGATGAGGAGTCCTTTGAACCGCCAGGCTGCCTGAGGGAGAGGTCCTAAGAGAAGGCGGATGAGTTGACCGCAGGGCACAGACCGGAAGTTTGTTTCTACTCTGTGTTGCTATGGTAACCCTTACCCGTAAGTCTGTTGAAAAACAGCACAGGAAATGAGAAGAGGTGGAGGGAGGAGGGGGTTGCAAGGTTCCTTAACAACTCAAACGTTCACAGGCACAAGCTGCAGCCTGACAGCCTGCTTAATGACAGCCTGCTCACTGACAGCCTGCTCAATGACACCTCTGGGGGGGGGGTGAGTGGTGTCTCGAAAGGGCAGTAGCATGAAGGCCAGGCAATGGAGTGACAGAGGTGCCTCATATCTAGACAATCATGGACAATGGACATAGGGTAAAGTATTACCTGACTGTCAGTTATCTTCTCTCATCCACTAATCCAAATCTACATCATACTCATCAGTGTTCATTTGAGGGATTTGGTCTCATTCATGACATCATTTCTGAAGTCAGAACATTGTTTTCATAGACCCTGATGTTCTCCCCCCTCCTGGTGCTCATTGGATCAGGAAGCCTGATGTCCCCCCCCCCTGGTGCTCATTGGATCAGGAAACCTGATGTTCTCCCCCCCCTGGTGCTCATTGGATCAGGAAGCCTGATGTTCCCCCCCCCCTGGTGCTCATTGGATCAGGAAGCCTGATGTCCCTGGTGCTCATTGGATCAGGAAGCCTGATGTCCCCCCCCCCTGGTGCTCATTGGATCAGGAAGCCTGATGTCTGGTGCTCATTGGATCAGGAAGCCTGATGTCTGGTGCTCATTGGATCAGGGAGCCTGATGTTCCCCCCCCCTGGTGCTCATTGGATCAGGAAGCCTGATGTTCCTGGTGCTCATTGGATCAGGAAGCCTGATGTCTGGTGCTCATTGGATCAGGAAGCCTGATGTCTGGTGCTCATTGGATCAGGAAGCCTGATGTCTGGTGCTCATTGGATCAGGAAGCCTGATGTCCCCCCCCCTGGTGCTCATTGGATCAGGTGAAGCAGGGAGAGTCAGAAACAACAACTCCCTCAACTTCCAGGAAAGAAAGAAATCATTTCTGTATGTGTTTGTCAGGGCAGATACTCGGCACATTCCAGTAACAGTAAGGGCAGGGTAGGTAACCTCTCCCAGGTTAATGGGCCTTTTAATTAGACCAGCTATCGCATCAAGGGGTCAGATGGCTGAGCGGTTAGGGAGTCGGGCTGTGCCAAAGGACGTTGTGTCCTTGGGCAAAGCA
This sequence comes from Mallotus villosus, assembly GCA_903064625.1. Taxonomy (NCBI): domain Eukaryota; kingdom Metazoa; phylum Chordata; class Actinopteri; order Osmeriformes; family Salangidae; genus Mallotus; species Mallotus villosus. Next base: position 9,170 of record CAEFZP010001429.1, on the reverse strand, counting down.
CTTCACCCTACTTGTCTCGGGGAGAATGTCCCTGTACTTACTGTAAGTCGCTCTGGATAAGAGCGTCTGCTAAATGACTTAATGTAAATGTCGACAAGACCCACACCACGAGAAGCAAAGCCAGGTTATCAGTGTTCACACAGCTATACCACTTAGGGTAGAAGTTACTGTGCAGTTCTGAAGCAGTTAGTTCTCATCCTCCGAGGAGCCTCTTTGTTGTAATGTGTGACTAATGACCTGAACAACCCAACAAGCAGAACACAAACATTATTCATCATGGTCTTCTCACCACTCACTGCTCAGTAAATGTTCCATTCAGTTCTGAATGAATTAGGTTTGAACACATCATTTGAATAAAGTCGTTGAGAAGAGATAGGGCTTTGCAAGACTCCCTGCTGTGAGCTGTGTGTGTGTGTGTGTGCGTTAGGCTACTAATGTGTGTGTGCCTATAGCCCGTGGTCTGTGTGGGTACTCCACAGGAATACGGAGTGGGGTAGGTCCAACACTGTGACAGAGAGCTCTTTGTAGGAGCAGCGTGTTCACTAAAGGCTCGCTAGCTCTTTGTTTGGTTTGCTCTCCTTTTGTTTACTTCACTTCCTCTCAGGCCCCCTCTCTCTGCAGCTGACTGGAGCGCCGTGGCCTGGCCCCAGGGAGATGGAGAGATGGAGAGGGAGAGAGAGAGAGAGAGAGAGAGAGAGGGAGAGGGAGAGAGAGGGAGAGAGAGAGAGAGAGAGAGAGAGAGAGAGAGAGAGAGAGAGAGAGATAGAGCGAGAGAGAGAGAGAGAGAGAGAGAATATGAGACTTTGAGTAGACACCCAAATGGACGAAAACAGTTAAGAGTCACAAATACATACGTTATACCAAACAATGAGGACTGCACTGTAAATATGGTTGTAAAATAACGCAGCAGAGGAGTGTGTTTGTTTCTATGTGTGGGTGTGTGAATGCGTATGAGTGCTCATATGTCAGAGGAAGAATTGCCAGCTGTGATAGCTAGAAGAGGTATCACATCACTCGGTGTGCTAACAGCTGCCAACATCCTAAACACAAACACTCGTGTGCACACACAAACACAGAATAAGCCTGTCACCTTCATCTTACCATCAGTGCCTTCTCATTCAGTTAGTGCCAAAACAGACATGTTTGCTTTCAAAACACACTCCACCACCACGATAAATGCCATGGCAACGCAGGCCTTAGTTGCTGAGCTGGTTAAAACCTTTCCACACATTAACAATTAGAGTCTTCCCAACCGGCCAAGCCACTGCAGCTATCAAATATCAAATACCAGATGGAGTAACAAAGACGATTAATTTGTTCAACAAACTGCCTCATTGAGAGCCACGGGTGAAAGTTTGCTCTACCTTTAGATAAGACACTTCCTTGACAACCTGTGCAGTCAGGCCTGACAGAGAGGCAGGGAACTGCATGGCACGCTTCATGTGAACGAGAGGCAGAGACATGAGGTCATTGTTGAGGACAGGTTGTCTTAATGCTGCATCCTAGGAATCGAATCGGCAACCTTCTGATGAATAGCCCGATTCCCTAACCGCTCAGCCATCTGACTCTTAAACCACACAGCTCAGATCCTGCCTCTCTCTGGAATCCCAGTAGATCCAGATATGGTCTAAATTTAGACATATGCCATACTGTGAGCTGAACTCTCATATAGCATAAATGCCAATCTCTTGAATTATCCAGTCCCCTGACGTGTTGAGAGCTATCAAAGTTGTACCCAGCAGTGTCTACATTAAATATTTACCAGGCTGTCCTGCACACATCTAAAGGTGGTTTGTATCCGCTCTGCTCCTCTGGACAAATGGGAGGGAAATGATGTCATGTCTTCATTTTACGCTTTGAGTTACGTAAAATGTTCCTCACACCATCCCTCCATTCCGTGCCAGAGAAGATACATTAGAAGACCCATGATGTGCAATGAAGACAATAAGCAACCAATAAACACTGTGTTCTATACACAGTGTATTGACAGGGCCACACTGTTGTCACACATACTAACACACAGGTCGTACTGAAGTTGCCCTCACAGATTGATAGCATAAACAGTTCCAAACAGATGAGTCATACATTTATCTCTTCTCTTTCTTCTTCTTTCCTTTCATCCAGAAGGTTAGTTTTTAATGCCTCCGTCATCCTCTAATGTCAGGTTCATCCCTTTACTGCTTACAAACACTATCATTCAGTTTCCCGTCTATCATTTAATTTCCTGTTCATAAGCAAAGAAAACAACCGAGAGGAGAGGAAGAGAAGAATGAGAATATCATTAGTTTTATATAAATGTTTGCCTGCCACCTTGGGAAGCTCAACTTGGGCATGGGTCCAACTATGCATTACTGTAACAGACAAACAGACAGACACATACTGTTGATATACTTAAATACAAATGACTAGTTGAGCAAACTTGTCTCAGGATAATAAAAAAGACAGAGACTGAGACAGTTGGACAGTGAGACAGTCTCGGTTTTTCTTCTTCTCTCTCGCTCTCGTTTCCTCAGGATCAAGTGATTAGTCCAACGTCACTCAGAGTGACATCAGTGGGAGGTGACATCTTAAGAGGATGACTTGTGAATATGCATGCGGTCTCTTGCTGAATGAATTTGGGGAATTGTACGGTTGAGAAGTATCTTTATCTACAGTGTCTTCCAGCCTCCTAGCTTCATTCACTGTGTGAATATACTGTTTACGTATGTGTGTGTAGTCTCACTGTTTGGGCTGTTTTGGAAGTAGCAGCAGTAGCTCTGCCTCGACCCCTGCTCACTTCCTGCTCACTTCCTGCCTGGCAGGAAGTGTGTTGCGCTGCTCAGACCCACCCTTCCTGTTCTTTGTGCTGACTGGGAAATATAGTGTTACATGCAACCACCACAGCTCGGATCTGGTCCCCTTAAGGATCTCCTTTACAAACTCTCATCTTGTCATTCAAACTCTCGTGTCCTTTCACAATCGCTCTCTCTCTCTCTCTCTCTTTTTCTTACACCTCATCACACTCACCTCCTTCTTAAATCTCCCTCTCTCTCTATATGATATCATCTCTATATTATAAACTCACATTGCGCTACAACATACAACTAGTACTGCGCAGAACCATTTGCATCACGATGTGTAGCTTCCAGTCTACAAAGCAGACAGTTTCCAGATCAACACCAAAAGCCACAAAACGCCCCCCCCCACCCTCCCTCCCTCCCCCCCTCCCTCCCCCCCTCCCTCCCCTCCCAATAACAAGGGTTCCTCTGCCTCGCCCGTCTCAGGATTTCCAATCCACAACCCCCCCTTCTCCTAAACCACACAGACGTGGCTCACAGACCAAGAGCACCAGGACACACTGGCTCTATGGCAACACCAGGACACATGGTGGCTGAATGGTACAGGCTTGTGATTAGATTATGGGACCGTGCACCAAACCTTGTGGGAGAGATAGTGAGACCTGTATTTAGAGACTGAGGGCTGGAGGGTTGAGATAGTGTACTGTCCCCCCTGGTAGGATGGCTCTCTCCCTGCTGCTCATTAATCAAGCAGGAGTAGGAAGGCCAGAGCTTTGTTCATCCTGATCATGAGAAGTAGCACTAGGCTGTGCTGACAGGCTTTGTGTGTGTGTGTGTGTGTGTGTGTGTGTGTGTGTGTGTGGTGTGTGTGTGTGTGTGTGTGTGTGTGTGTGTGTGTGTGTGTGTGTAGGTGTGTGTGTGTGTGTGTGAGTGTGTGTGTGTGTGTGTGTGTGTGTGCATCCATGTGGGTGTGTGTGAGTGTGTGTGAGTGTGTGTGTGTGTGTGTGTGCATCCATGTGGGTGTGTACCTGTCAGCCTAGGAGGTGAAAGCCAAATGCACATCAGCACTTTGGGAAATTGACATTAATCTATTACCGAAAGCATAAACTATGACTGATGGATTGTGAATTAAAGTCCAGAATAGCCTGCCTCTGTGTCTGTACATTAGCGTGTATGTGTATGGTAGGAAAAAGTTGAACACAACACTGAGGTACTGTAAGAGAAGTACTAAAACCACAGTCAAAGTGTAGAAAACAGGAAATGTGAATGCTAGCAGGAGGACGGTAGGCTGGCAGTATCGGGCCGTGCACAGTCAGCCATGCAGAGCCCTTTGCCTCCATTTGGATTTACAGCAACTCCCAGACGTTTACAAGCAGAGTGACTGATTAGCGGATATAAGGATGTAAGTTGGATCAATGTCTATTTTCTCCCTATTTTAGAGGCAGAACCTTGATACTCTTCACTCTGGTTCTGTAGCTGGAACAATGTCAGTCCTAGACCAGCACAGCTTGTTGAATTCATCAAAACATGGTGAAAGCTTCCACACTACTTATTTCACAACACCATCCACGACCAGTCGACTGGACAAGCTCAGAAGTGCAGAGCGTGGGCACTGAGGCGTAGACTGGCATGCAAAGAAGAAGGTGTGTTTGAAAGGGTGGCAGACAATCAGACAGACAAACCCACACTCATTTAAACTTAGACTCTGGTTGTGCTCAGCAGTACTTTATCCACCCCCTGCCCCCACCCCCCCCCCACCCCCCCCACCCCCCGACCCCCCCCCACCCATAACAGCTTTCGCTTCCTGTTATTTTCAAATGGGGTGGAAACATGCTGTGGTGTATTTTCCTACTCTCTCTCTCTCTCTCTCTCTCTCCTCTCGCTCGCTCTCTCTGCTCTCTCGCTCTCTGATCTATCTCTCTCTATCTCTATCTCTATATCCTCTCTCTCTCTCTCTACTCTGTCTCTCTCTCTCTATCATCCTCTCTCTCTCTCTCTCTCTCTCTCTCTCTCTCTCTTCTCTCTCTCTCTCTCGCTCGCTCGCTCTCTCTCTCTCTCTCTCTCTGTCTCTCTCTCTCTCTCGCTCGCTCGTATCTCTCTCTCTCTCTCTCTCTGCTCTCTTCTCTCTCTCTCTCTCTCTCTCTCTCTCTCTCGCTCTGTCTCTCTCTCTCTCTCTCTCTCACACTCTCTCTCTCACACTCTCTCTCTCTCTCTCTCTCTGCTGTCTATCTTTCTTTCCTCATGACCCTAACCCTATGTGTTTTATCCTCTCTCCCATTCCTACAGTATCTCATCCCTTCTTCCATCCATCTTTATCTGATAAGAAGACTCCTAAGCTCACCTCTCAGCAGCGCTGGGCTAGGTAAAACTGAGACGCCCACCTCACACGCACACATACACACACACTCCAGACTTTTGCATCTAGCCTCAGTCACTCTTATTCATGACATTTCGCCATTAGATGTTTACGTGTACGTTTTCATTGAAAGAATATGCAAAATAATCTGACCGAACCTTCTATACTCTGAATAGGCTTAGCTTCACCTCAACAAAGCTGTTTGGTTTATACGCAAACCTAAGAATTAGAGTACAGGCTAGCATAGCCCACCATCATTAGTGGTGTGGGCTATTTCTGACAGGAATGTTGGACACCAGTATATATTAGTCATAATGACAGTGTAATCCTGGGGAGGGTCCTTCACCTCTCATGAAGTACACACACACACACACACAAGCACGTACACACATACACACACAAGCACGTACGCACTCCGGCTCCTTACTAGTGCTGTTTGTTCTCTGCTGGAGAGAGGGTTAACTTGGTGTTTTCTCTCCTGCTCTCCCTCATCACGCTCTCTCTCTCTCTCCCTCTCTCTCTCTCTTCCCAGTCTAAAAGGGCTCTCAGTGAGGGAGAGAGCACCAAACTGAGGCCTCACAGAGAAACCACATAATTACAAATCACAATAAAGCCCTCAGTCCTGTGTCCTTGCCAGCCAGAAGCTCAGCTGCATCCAGCTATGCTACTGCTCCAGAGACTTCTCGATCTCTCTCTATCTCAATCGCGTTTTCTCCAGAACCACAGAACTGCATGCATTTATCCTCTTTTATGCAACTATCCCTCTCTTCTTTCTCCGGCGTCATTCACTTCATCCTCTGTTCTCCCTCTCCACTATTCTCTCCTATCTGCTGTCTCTCTTCTTCTATCTCTCTACCCTCCCCCCTCACATCTCTTTCTCTCCCATGTCTTCTCAAGTAGAGCCAAGGCTGGTGTCTCTTCATATCTGTGGCCAAAGTCAGATTACTGCCCATATGGGGCTCATTGGTCTAAATCTGACTCGGCTCTGTCCTGCTATATGACTTAGAGCTCTTCAAAATAAAGGGGATAAAGAGTGGTGTTCACCTATTATTATTCTTAATACTATTATTACTATACCATTCTTCTTATCTCCTCTACTCCTCTCCTTTCCTCTCTTCTCCTCCCCTCCTTTCCTTAAGTCTACCCCCACTTCCCACCACCAGCTAATCCCAGCCCTTGTTTTCTCACCCACGCCAAATGAAGTGGTGTTTAATCAACCCGTTAAAGCAGCAGCTCCACTCTCCATCTCTCGGCTGCAGCCCTATTGGACTGGAGCAGGCCAGTAATCTGTTCTCTAATCACCATCTTCACTCTCCTTACCAGCACACACGCCACATTAGGGGAACACAAATCCAGGATAGTAAATGGACACACACACACACACACACACACACACATACTCTGCTGTGACATGACTTATAGAGACCGCAGGGTAGTCCACCACAGAAAGCACATGGAACTAAAAACCTCTAAATCCACCTTATCAGGATCTTATCAGTCCTGCACGCAGCCACACTCAACATCTCAAACTGGTTTCACCTGTATTCACAGAACACACACACACAGCACACACATACACACAATGACGTCATGTCTAGCACACTGCCAAAGACTGATGATTTGTCCTCAAAGAGCCTTAAGGCTGTCTATACTATACGTCTATACTCGGTTGCTTCAATCATTTCGCAGGAACTCCAACTGAACCAAGCTGCGTCATTGGAGTCCCTTTCACAAAACATGCGAGCACATGCTTCAGGATTTGGGGAGAGTCTCGGCATGCCTTGAAGGGAAGGTCCTGCAAGAATGCAGCCTCATTAGCCAGGAGGCCAGACAGTGGATTAGGACAGACAGTATTACAGCCTTAAACCAAAGGTGAGCCTCTAGGATATTTTCAAAATCAGGGGCATAAGAGTTATGAAAAAACATTCTTGTCCGTGCTTGAGGCCAGAAAGACTATGATCAATATAAATGAAATCAATGATCTCCTCCAAAAAACGCATTTTCCTCATGGGTATCTGGCTTTGAGACATACAACTTCAAACACTGCTTCACTCATTTATCGCACCACCAACTTTATGTATTGCAGTGATTCAGTTTGTTACATAGGGCTAATCAGTTCTGATAACCTTCGGATGAAAAGGTTATGCTAATACTAGTTATTTTAGCCAAGACAGTGCTAGGTAGCTGAGTTTGAATTACAAATCGTCTTTGCTACACTGTTTAGATATCTTATGACTCAGAGCTCCCACTTCCTAACAATGACCCACTCTTAGTATTCTACTGTCATACTTGGAAAAGCTGTGCAAAACGCACCTGAGGTGGCATGATGATGAATATCAACAGGCGTGCTTCTTGACAGCTGTGGGATTAAAGAGCGCTAGCAAATAATCTGTACCCTCAGCAGCCAGCCATTCATAAAGTCATGTTGAAGTGTAACAGATGGATCTTCTCCAATGGCAATAACAGTTCAATTACGCTAACAGCAGTTAGCAGGTATCAGTCAGTATCAGACAGACGCCGCTACAACCCTGGTTGGACACAGACACATGGGGTCAGCCAAGGGGCTACTGAAAGAAGACTGTTATCATACATTTCCATGCATGTTACCCTAAATTCAATCCAGAACAGTAATGTAGGTCTGAATGATGAGCAGTACTGAGGTGAGACTCAAACACCTCATGTGTTCTTCTGGTACCAGTGGACAGTGGCGTGCACAGGTAGACCTGAGGTGGTGCTCAAGCACCTGCCCTTTTGCCCTGGCCCAATAAAGTGCCCTTTTGAAAATGAAAGTTCGTTTTTTTTTCTTTTTTTCTTTACAGTGTATGTGGCCCATGCCGACATTATCATCTATGCTCAACGATTAAAAACGTTGACAATAATGCCCCAATAAATATGCCCCCCCTCCTCCTCCTCCGCACACACTTCCTTGTCAACGTGAATGCGCAGAGTGGACACAAACGGAGGCGCGTTGCCGCAGCAGTCCACAGCTGGTGCACACACACACCTACTCTCCGGCCTGCCCTGCCCACCAGCGAGTGGTAACACATACATGAATGGAGTCAAGTGTGTATTGTTTGCCCCCTAAGCCTCAGTTGCCAAGTTATAACTTGCATTTATTTGTCTCTGTTATAAAGTAGCCTCTATCATGCAGCGCCACACAGCTGAGCATACATTAGCCGACTGTCCTGCTTAAAAACAAGCTAGCCCCCACAAAAAATAGATATGACGTGATGAACACAACTAATGTCGGCCCGAGTTTGTCATTGGTACAGCATGTGAATATATCAGTATGCTGAATATTTGTGTGGATTTCAATGAAGACAAGTGCTGGGTTGGAAAATAAACACCCTTAACTTGGACTACATGACTCCTACTGTTTTTGACATGGTATATAAATTACTCCCATTACCCATAGATAGCCCACCTAGGGGACGTAACACTGCACAAAGTGCCCTTATTTTTCACTGAGCACCTGCCCCCCAAAATGTCTGTGCACGCCACTGCCAGTGGATATTCTAAATACTGAACTCATTGAATAATTGGGTTAACTGTGATTTGAGGCGTGGTTAATGAGACTGGCTTACCGGTGTGTGGCATAGAGAGGCTGCCTGAGTGCTACATCATCCTGTCCAGCAATGTGTGGGTGTGTGTGCTTCTTCATGGCTGCTCTTTGACTTGATGGTGAGGAGAACAGCTAAGTGTTCCCTGTAGCCATGGCTCCAGACAATACAGTAGACCTGCGCGCGTCTTACGTAAGATGACCTACTGAAATGATGAGGAACATGCTAAAGGAGTTGCTAGCCTTGAGTCAGGTCACTGTGGTTCACAGCACAGCACATCAGGCACATCAGGCACATCAGGGCCATAAGACACATCAGACACACAGGCTGTACAAGCTGTAGCAGGTGGAGATAGGGTGTGGGCAGCGGAACCCATGTATCCTTCACCTCTCTACTGTACTTCAGTCAACCTCCTAATCAATCTCTTCTACACTCTATTCTGCTCGCTCTAATTGGCTTTGGGACGCAGGTTCGGAG